>RJWJ010017208.1:0-33368 GCA_004363605.1 Indri indri
CTTTTTTCTTTACTATTTCTTTTTTCCCCTTAAGGTTTGTTTCTCTAACTTCTTATATTAGATTCTTATTTTTATTTATACTTTATTATTTATTCAAATAAGCATTTGAATCTAGGAACTTTCCTCTAAACATCACCTTACCTGTGCTCATTGGTTCTAATTTGCAGAGTATTTTATATTGTTTACATAGTCTCTTGGCCCAAAAATTGAAATTATTTTTTGTCAGTTTCTAAAGTATTTAAAATATATAAAAGTAATCTAAAACTGACATTTATTCTACAGGGAAATAGCCATTGTTTTGTCTATATATGATGCCTATTTAAATTTCAGATATATATTAATATGCACATACTCTCCTTTTTTAAAAAAAAGGAAATACAAAACATTAAAGTCACTACAACTACCTTGGCCTCCCTCCAGGTACAGTTACTGTCTTAAGTCTATTATTGATTTTTATAGAACATTTTGAATAATTTTATGTATGTATCCACAATGTATTTTGTTTTAAAATTTACATAAATGATATCAAACTGTACTTACCTTCATGTCATTTGCACTTATCTATATTTTATTTTTCATTTTTAGAAGTTCTTTGGTTCTAATTCAATGATGCTGGCTTGTCTTATTTCTTTAAACACAGTAAGAAAATTTTTTCCAGTAATTCCAAAACCTAGAGTCTTGGGTATGTTTTCTGTTGCTTCTTTGTGTGCTCATTTTTTTACCGTAAGTTCATTTCTTTGAAAATCATCTGAGAGAGTTCTTCAAGGTCTAGGATGAAGATCTGTTCCTCCATAGGAGGTTTATCTGGCCGTACCAGTTTAGAACTGCTTTAAATGGCTTGGGGCTTACTGAACCACCCAGGTGATGCGAGTTCAGCTTCAAGTCCTCAAGGATAATTTGTGGTGACAGGTTTATCTTCCTACCTTGGTCTGCCCAGCACCAAGGGAGCACTCCTGACAGTTCCCTAGGGAGAGATTATAGTATACGTTTACTTCTATAAGCTTCTTAACCTTGAGGTCTCCTTTGCAGAGCCCAGCTTTAATAGAGAGGACTCAGGAAGAGAACGATCTCCCATTAAACCTGGACATTTGGTTTCTGCCCAAAGGTCCTGACCTTGATTTCTGTGTTCCTTACCATAAAAGGGTACCAAAACCAACTCAGGTTTCCCTAATTTGGTAGATGCCTTCAGCATACTGCTTACCTCTACAGGCTGCTGCTTTCACTTAGATTTTGCCCTGAAAACATGTAACAATCTCAATGGTTTTTAGGGAAAGGGCAGGTCACAACCTCACACCTGCCCTCGTGCAGAAATGGAAGAACTACCCCTCAGCTTGGGTTAGTTCTATGATGCCTACATTACGGTGCCTTATAACACATACCTTCTGTGCTGCAGCCACGATTCCCACCATTATGGTTTAGGCAGAGGTAGGCTGAGTTTCTATAGTCAACACATTCGTGCTGCCCCTGCGCAAGCTTGTTGAGGATCTCTGGTGGCTGCGGCATTCTCCTGCCATGCTTTCCAGTCTTCCCAGGGAGAAGACTTCTCTCTCTAATAAACAGGACCTGTTTACTCTTGTTTATCAGGTGGAAGTTGAGAATTCTTTAGGATGGTGGTAAAGTGGTTATATTGGGATTTAAAACTATTTGTTTTCAAAAAATTTTCCTAAAAATTTGACATAAGTGGCTATTACTGGAACATGAGCAGAAAATGGAATAGGACAGCCCTGTTATACAGCATACCTGGATTTTTCCTCAATATCCGGAAGATGTTGAGAGGGGAGAAGAATTGGGTTTGAACTCCTCATTTCCTCGTTTAAAGTGAAAATAGAACTTTGATCAAGTGTAAGCTGGACTCATTTCTCAGCTCCCTTCAGATGATTCTTGGTGGCCAGACTGGACTTCTCTGGAAAAGTCCGGGCTCAGGTGCAAAGGCAGCATGAAAAGCAACACCTAAAGGCAACGTGGAAATTTCACCCCTTCCTCCAAGGTCAAAGCGTCTGCAGCTGGTGATTCTTGCCTAGTATCTCATGGGTTCCATACTCCATGCCTCACATCTGTGAGAGCACATTTTCTTGGACCAACCCCACTATTCCTCCACCATTTTGTCCCAGTTGAGGCCTGGCAGGAAGCCGGCATCGTGCCTGGGCACCATCTTGGCATGCGACCAGTTTCATGTCTCCATCCAGCCCAGGTCCTTGGCATGGCCAGAGGAAGCAGATGGTATCTCTGCTGGTCCCTGGGTTTGAAGTCAGAACTTTCAATCAGCATCTCCGCTGTTTGGGCCTTTATCGCTACGGTGACCATATAATTTACCCCCTAAAGCAAGAGACATCTGAGAGAGTGTGATTAATAATTAAACAGGACCACAAGCATACATTGGGAATGTCCAAGGGAAACTAGAATGAATGGCCAACCTAATTATCTCCTACATTTTCATAATAAATCCAAATATATTATGACAAATTGTAACATACACTTCACTTTTTCTCCAGCATTGCAATAAATACCTGACATTATCTTTATTCCCAAGGCTATTTAGTCATACTTAGCAGCAAAACTAGTATCAGTAATTAATTCCCAAAGTCTTTCAATTTTATGAGTGTATGCATTCATTTTTACATTACACACTAATATCTTGCTCATAGCTTTCTGCTACCTTATAGGAAATGGAGGTTGATTTGTTGCCTTAGTTTATTACCCAACATTTGTGGGTAGGGTTATGGTGCTCTTAGATGATAAATTCACTCCATCATTGATAGTTGTAGTATAGCAGCAGCAGTTACTCATTGGTTGCTGCATGCCAGGCATGCTAAGAGCTTTAATATCTCACTGAAATCCTCAACCCAAAACCATGAGGAAGGGACTATTATCATCTCTCTACCAACAAGGAAACTGCATACACTTGTAGAGCTAGCAAGTACAGAGCCTGGTTGAATACACAAAAAGGCACATTATGCAGTCTCTATTCCTAGCTAGGGAATTTGTTCTATTTTATATTCTATATCCTGCTAACGTTTCCTTTAATGAAAATATTGAAGCGTTACTTTAAGCCTGTCCCTTGTCCAGTGGCTCTTTCGTAGACCACTCTGTCCACTGTTCCAACTTGGCGTGTTTTCCGCACAGCTGTGGTTGGCAAACTTCTGTTATGGCTTCCTGTACTTTACAAAGATACAGTAAATGGTGATTAGACTGCTGCATTCTTTCAATTGAGCTCCAATTGCTGAGTAAATGTAATTTTAGTGTGGTAAGTACAGTGGGAAATTCAAGTGTTTTAAAGTCATTTTCGAGTGTTCCTGGATGTATGGAACACTGGGTGCTAGGCCAGTGAATTAGATCACTTGATTATTAGGATGTTGTCTCCTTTGAGGTTCTAGCACCGTTTCCTACCGACTTTCTGGGCATCCATGAGTGCTGCTAGGCTCCATAGACCAGAGCAAGAGATGTCTTGGCACCCATACTCCCCTGGGCCCCAGAAGAGGGAGCCAGGCCTAACACTGACTTTCACACCCAGCTCCAGTGAACCCCACCCTCAGGGGTAGCCACGGGAGGGCCCCCATGAAAACAAGTGGTTTTGGGTTTACTGTTCTGTTTTTCCCTCATATTTCTATTAAGCATTATAAAATTCGTGGCATGAGGGAACGTTGGTATCATCTATGTGCTGAGAATTTCCTACGCAGTGTTTTATTTAGTCTTCATAACAATGCTATGAGATGGGTTTCATTTCCCCCATTTTCCAGAGGAAGAAAATGAGGTTTGGAGAGATCAAATGACTTGTACAAGTCCCAAAACATGACCTTTGGACAAAACCCAGAGTGGAATGCTGCCCTCCTGCACTTGTCCCTGAAACCCTGTGTCAGAAAGGATTTTGGCAGAAGAGCCTCAGTGCCTCTCCCTGAGCAATGCAGGTCAATATTTGGTACCTTGAGCATATGCAGACAGAGGCGCAGCCTCCTCGTCATCCGACTGGTGGTTGAACGGGTCCTGCTACGTGATCCTGGCAAAATGGAAGAAATGAATGTGATGTTTAAAAAGATTTTCACTAACTTCTCGTTTTAGGCCTTTACAAACTGAAAAGAAGCCTAAAGGCCTAGGAAAGGTTGCATCCCCTGGTAGCACTGGCCAAGAAACCCAACATCCACTTTTTGGCAAGAAGGTTAACAAAGGTCAACCCCCTAGTCCGTTGAATGATGAGAGGATTATGTTCAGAAAATGCCACCTGTGTGGAGCAGCAGCAGCCCACTGTCCAGGGACCCTGCTGGCTCCTGTGGTCCATGTCTGGTTGGAGAGATGAGTGATCAGGCGTAACCTTGTGTTTCTCACAGGGAACTCGTAAGCCAAACCCTCCTCAGAAGCCTCTGCCTGCAGGCCCTTTTAGCAGGACAACTCAGTGCGGCAGCACCCCGGGGAGGACCCTGGGGCAGCAGGAGCCTGGGCTCCGCCTGGCACCCCTCAGGTTGGTATAGTGCACCATGACATGTGGCTAAGTCTCTGTCTGTTGTGGGGCAGCTGAACCAACACAAGCCAGGACAGGCGTGTGGTAGTCTAGGCTGTGCTTCCTATATTCCCCATAACTGGGAACAATATAAAATAGATATAACCAGGAAGGAAGCAGTCAGCATGAGCTTATAATCCCCAGGCATCACGACGTAGCTCTTACCAAGACGAAGTAGAACTAGATAGTAAGACACAGAGGAGGCAGCCGGCACAGGGTGTGAACGTATGAAGCCTGCACGCCCACCTCCAAAACCCTCACCCGACCTCGGCAGGCTCTGCCTAATCCCGGGGCTCCTGAGACATTGGGGGAACAAGGGCAGGAAGGCAAAGGTGCTGCCAGGCGGTGGGACCCTGGGATAACTGCGAGCCTCTTTACACAACTGACAAGGGATCACCTTTCATGACTTCAGCTGCTGTGGCCGACTAGAAAGGCACAGACTTGAATACTGCCTTACGCAGGGTGGTCAACCCGGGGCTGGAGCCGGCTCACGCTGGTTGGCAAGAGCTATTACGTTTCCAGCAATTTTGAAAGCTGGTGTTAAACCTAGCCACTATTGAAGATTAAATTATATCAACTTAATGATGCAAATTATACTAAAAACAAGGGCAATAAATGCTCAAAACTTACTACTTCCAAATTTTTCACTACATTTGCTGTAATTACCTGTGCTCTCGAGGTTGCCTGCATCTATTTCCACATGGCAGAAACCCTACATTGTGTGGCTGCTTTCATCTCTTCCACGTTAACATCATGGTGATAGATTGAAATCAGCCATGTTGGGAGTATTTACACCATGGAAATTGGCAAACATTACAGATCAGTCTCTCCTCCCCCCCAGCAACTTGTTAAACATTTACCAGTACTCAGATGAGTTAAACCTGCAGCCAAAGCACTCTTCTGACTCACGTGCCCTCTTGGCAGGAAGCTCGCTTTATGAGCCCGAAAGAACCAAAGGCACCGTGTCTGCCAGGCCCTGGGTTCAATAATTCAGTATCTCTGAAGGGGAAGATACACTGTGGTGATTTCATTACAGCTCTTGGGAAGAATGCTTGGCCTGTGAAAGACATAGCAGCCTAATAAATCTCAGAGATAAAGCCGGTCAAAGGGTCGGACAGTGGTTTAATTCCCGTCTGCATAAATACAGAAAGATCGCATAGCACCCTGATTATTTCATTGTGGTTTGTGTGTTGATCTTAAAGTTACTTTTCTTGTTCTTTTTGAAGAAAAAACAGTACTTCACATGGACATGATGAGGGAAAGGCCCCCTTTTAAATGTCCTCAAGCAGCGGCCCGTCTTCCCTCTCTGCCAGTTGCTGACACCACAGCAGGCTGATTTTGGCCCCGTCCTGTTTCGAGGGGTCCCCTGTGCCTGCCTTTGTTCCCATTCTCGAGAGTGGTGCTGTGGAACACAGGGGCCAAACACCACACTGGATTTTGAAGACCTAGTACCCAAGAAATGTCAACTATCAAATTTTTTTTTTATTGATGACATGTTGAAATACTACTATTCTAGATATATTGGGTTAAGACAAACGTATTGCTAAAATTAATTTTGCGTTTTTACTTTTTTCCTGTGGCCACTAGAAAATTTCATATGTGGCTCACAGTTTTTCCAATGGACAGCATTGTTCTATAGTCAGCTTGGGGACAGGACGTGTGGTTTTGGAGAGGGTAGTCTGTCATACACCACTGGACATCCTGCAGCCCTGAGCAAGGCCCCTTATGTGATCTGCGACACTTCCAAGAGTGGTCTCCAGCCCCCAGAGTAGGATCTGACCCAGGAAACCCTGAGAGTGCGGGAAGACATCTCCAGCAAACCACGCTCAAGGCCTCTAACTATACTTTCACATTTTCTCCTCCCAATTCAGACCTGCTCCTAAATATCCACACCAAGTGCCCAGATCCGCCCACACCGCCTATATTAAGTGAGAAGCCAACACCTTTTTCAACAGTGAAGACAGAAGTTTGCACTATCTTTGAACTCCAGTTGGAGTTATTTTTTTGTACCAACTTTAATGTTTAAAACACCATTATTTTAAGAACTTTGAGCTACTGCCGTCGGTGCTGTGCTATGCTATGGTGCTCTGTATACTTGCTCAGGTACTTGTAAATTATTAATTTATGCAGAATGTTTATTACAGTGCAGTGTGCTGTAATAGGCATTTTTACCATCACTGAGTTTTCCATGGAAGGAAGGCTTGTGCTTTTAATGTTTTAGTGAACTTGAAATATCCTGCTTGATGGGATTTTGGACAGGATGTTTATTTTCTGATCAAGGCTTTATTGGAAAGCAGTTCCCCAACTACCCGTGGCTGTGGGTTATAGTACCAGACACAGCTCAAGAGACCCCAAGCAGAACAGTGATTTTCTGGAATCCCTCTCTCAGGCCAGAGCTGAGGGACTTTAGATCCGGGCTGTGCTTGGCTTTCAGGGAGGCCCTGGGTCCCTTCACAGCTGACAGGCAGACCGCCCCCCAACCCCCGGGGACTGCACCTTGAAGCATGGAGCCAGCAGGGAACAATCTGGTTTCAGCCAGGAAGCTTTGTAGAGAAGCTAAATTGCAGACAGGAATTTTAAGGTGTGGCCATACCAGGTTAGAGGCTGGAACACTAGGCGAGCAGAAACTTGACCTGGAGCTGACCAGCCTTGAGCACAGTTGGAGGGCAGGCAGAGAAGAGAGCTGTAGTATTGCTCAAGGTTTTACTTTATAGAAACACCAAGCTCTCCTTTTCCTGGCTGCCCTTTACAGAGTGCTGGCATCAGCACATTATTTAGATTGGGAAAGGTGGTGTTTCTATGAGAAAGCTACTGCCCAGGCACCGCAAACCTCCATCTCCCCGTACAGTGGGAGCTAAGCAAATTACCACATTGTCTTCTCAACTGTAATGCAATGATCCTGCGTTCAGACAGATAGAGGCAGCTTTCCATGGGACCATAACTATTTTCAGATGTGAACCAGAAACCAGATCTAGTCAATCAATTCTGTAAATAAAAATCTCCTTTTACTGCAAGGTTCAACTTATTAAAAATTAGGCAGAATCCCTACGCTTGCAAAAATTACAACCAAATGGTATGCTATGTTCCTTGGTACAGCCTATATTGAACAAAGAACCGTAAGTCACTACCAAGTTCACTTTGGGGCATCCCATTTTCCCAACTTGGCTGCAGGAATCTTTAGATGGTGTTTTTAGCAGAGTCACAACCTGTTTAGCATCACAGAATATCATAAGGAAATCAATTTTCTAATTCTAAATATTCATGAAATGTTGACGTAGGAAGCAGCCCCTTCAACCTTTTACTCTTCAGATGTCTGACTGGGGAGCCATTTTCACAGGAATATCTTTAAGATGCCTATATCTAATGGCATGAAAAGCACAAAGATCGTCAGATAAGGACAATGCCATCCTGCCTCTTACTGTCTTCTACTGGGGTCATGTATGACTAGTTTTCACTTTAGAAGACAATTGACAGCAGTTCCATAATTCACTCAGAGCATTTTATGCGAAGGACTTCTTTTGGGGTCATTTCAATGGTTTTCCTATGCCTTGAAGCAGAAAGAAAAATATGTACCAAGAATCTTGGTTTGCCTTCCAGAAAACAAAACTGCATTTAACTTTCCCCATGTTCTCCACTGTATCTAGGCAACATAGTATTCATGACTATGGATAAACTAAGTAAATTTATGTCACAAACACACACAAAAGGGAACCCAGCTCTAATACATTCCAGCTCTTATAGCATGTATCTGTTTACTATATAATTGTTAATTTCTTAAAAATATAAAGCCATGCTAGAAAATATTACTGCTGATGAGACACATACGGCATTACTGTAACTGATACTACATTTGGTAATTGTATTAAGGCCAATACATATATTATTGAAAAGGTTTACAGAATTTTATGGTGCATTATGTGGGCATTGTCTTTATAGATGTCCGAATCCTTAGATCTGGCATTTTAGCCCCTCCTCCTATTATGAGTAAGAGGATATGAACTGATTTTCTTTTTTTCTTAGCTGTAATTGCTGTGCTTCTGTTTCAGGGAGCCAGGAAGAGTTTGTATTAGAGGAGGTTAAAACTGTGATCTTATGCCATGTCATCAGTGACCACGTAGGGGCTGTGGCTGGTGACACACTCCTATCTCTACAGTACTCATTTGCTTTTATAGAGCCATGCAACTTAGTCCTGAATAAGAACATATTTAAAACTAATACTCCCTTACAATACAGATATTATTAAAGGAATAATATCTTTAAGATGCAATATTTATCAAATGAAGCATATTTAGCAATAATTTCCATTTTAATATAACTTAGGAAAGGAACCAATAACCAGGGTGGTTTTTTTTTGTGGGGGGAGGAGGGGAATGGAGGGTATTCCACTCTCTTTTTATACCCTTACACCGAATGAGGGAAACAAAAACCAATACTTGTATGTCAATGGCAATCTAATATTTTTTTTAATTTTATAGGTATGAATAGAGTTGGTTTGAGTTGTATAAGGCCATCACTGGGAAAGCCAATGTGACCAGACACAAAGTAGGCCTGGAGGCTAGTTACTTTTCTTCCTACATCTTATTATAGTTGTAGGTTATATGACCCCACTTTATGAGTTCCAGGCAATTCCATTTAAAAGTTTATCTCCTGAAATTTTTTTAACAGTTTGTTTTCCTGACACATGGAATCAGATGTGTAGCAACCATGAGAAACAATGCATAACATTTTCCATTGTCTAAATACGCATACGGAGGTTACACTTCCCAGTGTGAATTTTTCCGGCTTACACATGTGGGGTGACATCACAGAAACCACAAACGCAACAAATTAAACTATGAGAATGAATACTCCTGACTAGTCTCAGAGGGGACATTTTTATGCCTTCTTAACTTTATGAGGAATTCTCAGGCTGAAACTATAAGCCATTGTTCCCCGGCAAATCAATACAACACATCAATGCAACTCCTAAAAGAAAAACTGCTCAAACTCTGATCTGCATCAGGATGTTCTTAGGAGCCTGTGATCTCCCATGGTGCTAAAGAGAGCCTGGAGCCGGGCCAACTGGAATGCCCGAGCACCCTCCTGCCACCCCTCCCCCGATGTTTACCGAGCACTCTGAGCCAACAAGACCCCCAACAACCAAGAGGGCACGACGCGATGCCTGGGCAGCCTGGCTGGGTCTTTCCGGTGCACCCCGACCTCTTGCAGTCTTTGTTCGTGAGGTTTTTCTCATTTCAAGACTGTGCTATGTAGGGCTCCCTGAGGTGTTCTGGGAGCAGAAAGTCCGAGGCAGACTGGGTCTGAAGATCCTTCATCACTGTTTTCAAAATGGCCCCAGCCAGACACAAGTGACCCAGATTAAAGTCATACCAACCCTCCCAGAAGTTTCCCAACCCCAGTGCTGACCTAGAGGTGTGACTCTCAGGCTGGGAGTTTCACGTGCTATGACTGGCTGGCGGGCGACACTGCAGGCACCACCCTTTCTCCTCCCACCCATGCTGGGAGCCAGCCTGAGGCTGATGCAGGTACTCCCACAACTCAGCGGCAGGCTCATGACACCTCTGGACCCAAGAAGCCAGAGGTTCATGCATCTATTTGTGTCTATCATACGTCTATCATGTGTCTCCAGACACAGTCCCTTTCTCGGGCCAAACCCAATACTGATGCCTCTCTAACCGACACAGTCAAATCTCTACTTTTGTTGCTACTTCAGGTCAGCCAAAGTGGTGACTACTGCCGGGTGGCTGCCCCTGCAAGATCCACCCAGGATAGATGCCCAGAGCCCAACCTCTCCAGGGGGGCAGCCCCTCCCAGGCACATCGACCCACAGTCGCCTCCTGCCTGATGCCTTGTTCTGATTAAAAGGGGGCTGGCCATAGAAGCCCAGCATTTCTATGATTGCAAAATTCTCTCAACTCGCTCTAGAAGTTCCTATAGACATCCACTGTTTCAAACCCATTTGAAAACCGATAGTGAAACAAGTAATGCTCTAAGAAAGATTGGTGAGCCCCATGCCAAGAACCATTTCTGTGCAGTAAGGATGTTTCCAGAAGCCACGTACCTGCACGTGAATGTGCCATTTCCCTGCCCTTTGTAGAGAAGACAGTAATGGCGGCTTAGAGTCCAGCCATTACAAGCTTGTTTCACATGAGAAAAACTAGGAAAAGAAACGCCACGTGTAAAATTGTTAAATATTCGGTAACGGGTAGTGATAGAAGATTTAACACACAATTAAAATCTCAATTTAGTGATTCGACTCTTCCAGGTTGAATGCCCAGTAACCCACCCTGATTTTCCACATCATCTTCAAAAAACATGTTCTATATTCCCTGTGATTCTCCTATAAAGTAACTTTTTAGTCATAAGTTAGCACATTTTAAATCAGACAAAAGAACCAATATCACGTGATTATTTTAGTTTTATAAAAAAGTCGAACGACATTTGATGTTCATGGCCTATGAGCAGGTAGGTACCTCTGTAGGGCAGTGGCAGGAAAAACAGAAAAAAATCCTTCAGACTCCAAGGAAGTAGTGGCAGAGCTAATAGTTCTCTTGTCCCTTCTGTTAGGTCAAATTGGTAGGTCATAGGGAAGGCCCGTTGTTGGAAAGTATGTGGCAACTGTCAGTATAACTCTAAAACTTGGCTACAGGCTGTTTAGCACAGTACAGATTAAAGTTACAGCTACATCAACCAGCACAGAAAGTTTATAGTGCTTTATCCACTTATAATGCTTTGGTTTGCTCATTTTTTCACATACCTTTTTATGTTACAGTCTGTTCCTTTTGTACACGTTTCTCATACTGGGGTTCAACAGGTAAACACAACCTATTTCAGTAGAAAAAGTTATTGTTAAGAATATTGTACGCAATAAATGGTATACAGGTAAATATAAAGACGTGTCTCATTTGTTACTGAAAATGTCACAAAAATAGACGGAAGAGTGCTCATGTAGAAAAATGTATCTGTATCCTCATTCACTTATAGGTGCATAGGAAACTAAAAAGAATGATTGGAGGGTGGTCAGGGGAACATGCTACCAAATCCTCATGAAATAGGTCTGGGACAAAGAGGGAAGATGTTCACACACATCATGGGCGGGGGGAGGGGAGACCTGGTACTTTTTTTGAACAATGTGAATGTATGACCTATCACAATAAATTTTTAAACTCTTATTTACATAATTCAAAAAGAAAGTAAACAGCAGTAGAGATTTACATCAGACTCATCTCAAATGAAAATCTAAGTGTAATGTTATCTATTTACAAAAAAAAGCATCCAACTTCAAAAAGATCTGCAGAACATACAAAGAAAAATATATATAACAATAACAAAAATAAAAGGGTCTTTATTCTTACCACTCTCACCCATGGCAAAAGTACATAGAAGACTTCAAACATAATTGATGTATGTCAAATAATATACTCCAAACACAGAACATACCTTCTTTCCAAGTGCCTCGGAGAAGGAAAAAAAAAAATTCTCAAAAAATTATTCTGTACCCTAGAAATATGATTATTTAGTCAAAGATGAATTGTAGATTATCTAGAAAATAGCAAATAAAAACGTTTGTAATAGCACATGGTATGGCAGTGTTTCTCAAACTCCTTGAATTGTAAGAACTCACTTGTGCTGCTTGTTAAAATCCATTGTTTATGCTCTTTCCCTGGAGATTCCAATTCAGAGGGTCTGAGACTGGGTCAAGAAATTTGTATTTAGCAAGTACTCCCAATTCAATCTTCAGAAAAGTTTAGAGAACTTCCTCTGGTAACACAACTGAAGCAGCGCTGAGGGAAAAATTCATAACCCTAAATACATATGCCAATGAAAAAGATGAAAACAAATGAATTTAATATCTACCATTAAAAAGTTATAAAAGGGACAAAATATACCTAAGGGAAAATAGAAGAAATGAATTTGTAGAAATAAAAAGTGTAAATTAATTAATTAGAAAAAAATAGGACTAATGAAACCATGAGCTGCTCTTTAGGAAAATTAGAACAGCATATAAACCACCTTCTCAGCCAGGCGCAGTGGCTCATGCCTATAATCCTAGCACTCTGGGAGCCAGAGGCAGGAGGATCGTTTGAGCTCAGGAGTTCAAGACCCCATCTCTACTAAAAAAAATAGAAAGAAATTAGCTGGACAACTAAAAATATACAGGAAAAAAAATTAGCCAGGTATGGTGGTGCATGCCTGTAGTCCCAGCTACTCGGGAGGCTGAGGCAGAAGGATCGCTTGAGCCCAGGAGTTTGAGGTTGCTGTGAGCTAGGCTGATGCCACAGCACTCTAGCCCGGGTAACAGAGTGAGACTCTGTCTCAAAAAACAAACAAAAAAAAAAACCCACCTTCTCATCTCAGTAAGCAGGAAGAGAAAGAGCAAATATACATAGCACATGAGCATATAGAGTCCATCATAACCCAATGAGATAATCTCAGCACTATATTAAGTCAGGAGGGTGGACAATATTGCCAAGCTTATTGTCAACAAAAAGAGTGGAATGTGCACTCCTTCCACAGTGGGGGCGGGAGTGGGGGGGGCTAGTGAAAACAATCTACAACAGACCAAAAAATAAAACTGAAGTGAACGTCAACATTGATCACAGAAAAAAAAAAAGGGAAGGAGCTTTGGGAAGTTGTGAATATGCTCTGATTTTTAGAGACCTAGCAAACCTAAAGGAATATGCATTCATGCAAAACGTAAAACACTGGTATCTAAGGACAGGACTATATATGGCCCACATATCCAATTCCTAAGGTGAATATTACATGAACTATATGGAATAAAGCCGAGGATTGCCAACATCAATAAAATTGATTATGTGCTTTTTCTCTATGTCCCTTCCACAAATGCTTTGGAGATTTAATTACCTTTTATTGGTCTTTCCCCACAGAGAAAATTCCACTCCTTTGCAGACCTTTGTAGCTGGTTCTCTCATGGGGCTGAGTTAACCAGCTCATCTCTGCAGATGAAAAACGCATGTGGTCTGCCAGCTAACTTCTTCGCCGATTTTAAGGTGTGTTTTGGAATTAGAGCTCCACCACATTTGTGTCTTTAAGCTCCCAACCAGCAGACTTGGTTGCAGTTAATTCCTACTTGTCTAGAAACTGCATGATCAGCATCAAAAACCCTTCTGCTCTGAAGACTAAACTTAATATACTACTCTTTGGCAAAGTTGTCAAGCCGCCAGCAGGCTGGGTCTCTCATTGTCAGGGCGTGAGTATATGCAAACACATTTGCAGACAGGTCTGTTCTAAGAACACTGACCCTCAACCAGACACCTCTTATAGAACAGAATCAGAGTCTTGAAATATGTATTTTGAGCTTTGATGTGAGGCCAACAGCTGAGGAGAAAACTCCTGGGCTTTTAGGAGGAGCGCCACTCCAGGAGGGAGCAGCAGCCTGGAAGGCCTTAAGTTGGGAAGGGAGGCTCTAATTGAAAACATATGAGGCAAAGAATGCCAACAAGGGCCTGGAGTGGCTCGGAGGACAGCTTAGGGGGCAGGAGCCGGGAGTGGGAGTCCCATGTATGTTTGTGTAGCTCCGGTGCATAAATATTTTGTTTCATGTCTAACTCCAAAAGGCACAAGTGCAAGAAAACATCCCAGTTCTACAGACGCCCAGTGATGACACCACATGCACACGTGCTTAGGTAAAAAGATGTATTTTAAAGTGGGAACAGTTGTATGTTACAAAAAAGTCACCGTGAATCTCCAACTAAATAAATAAACGTACAGCCCTCAAAGACGCAGAATTTCATCTCTCAACAGGCAGATTTTGCTTTGTTTTACGTGGGTTTTGCAGGCGAGCGGTGCTCTGGTCAGCGGACAGAAGACTTCTTCGGCATTTGCTTTTTTTCCTTTCTTCTAATAAGGAGACTACGTTCTAAATAAACAAAACAAACAGGTGAACGTAAATCCAAGGCTTTGGTGGTTTTTCCAATTTTAACAGTATACAAAATTAGCCTCAGGAGGCAGAAAGAACATCCCAACCTGTCTGTCAAAAACTCTGGCCATTTCTAGGACACCTTTGCCGAACTGGAAGAAGAAACAACAAAAATTACATTTTATATATATGTGTACGAATATGCTCTTTCTTCCTCTACAGGAAATATCTTTAGATAAAGATCGAGTTATTTACCTCATTTTTTACACTTGCATCTGCCCCTTTGTCAAGAAGTAACTGAACTAACTTTTCGTGATTATTTAACGCAGCCACCTAAAAAACAAACATCAGTGCAGTGTGCGTGAGCTCTCCCCTCCCGAGGGGGTACAGGGCAGGGGGGCGAGCCTGGCACCCACAGGGTCCCGTCAGTGCACCGGCAGCATCCTCAAATAGGCCGAGCCGCCAGGCCGCTGGGGCTTTGCACCATAAAGGAGTACACGGTGCTTCCCCTGCAGCAGCAACTGCAAGGGAAATGCAAACGGAACATCCCTTTCTCCACACAAAATGACAGGAGAAATGCGAGGCCGGACCAGGACCGAAAGCAGCATGCTTTTTGTTTCACCAGATCTGTTTTGATCCCAGAATGGCCCTGGGCATGAGGCTTGGTAATCATTAAAGAGATGGTTGTTATATCTATATAGATAGATAGATATAGATATATATATCTCACAGTGACATTCTCATGTTTTTATTAACGGGTGACGGGGAATACATACCCAATCGAAACCCAGGGCTCGTGTGGGGCTGAGCTCGCAAGGGTTTTCTAATTATAGAATAAGCTCTGGCCGTCATTCCGCACACGCAGCCAGGCTGCTGCAGAGAGGGGCATACCATGAGCGGTGTCTTCCCGTCTTTATCCTTCACATTCACGTCGGCCCCGGCCTCGATTAGGAGGGAGGCCACCCGCTGGTTTCCCGACACTGCAGAGACTCTCATGAGCGGGGTCCACGCTGATCCAGCATCCACAACATCTACCTGTCGTGCCAGAGAAAGAGCTCAGTTTAGCCCAGTTTCTTTTCCTTAAAATGATTCAAACTTATAAAAGGAGTATTTACTTGCCCCAACTCCCCTTAGCTAGCAGTCTCTCTGGACTTGGTAGGAGTTAACTACACTGTCCTAATTTAATTCGTGTTTCTATGCAGTGAGGGGATGTGTTAGGATGACATTCGAGGTGGCTCAGTGGCCCCAGGGACATCCCATTGGCAGCTTCACCTACATTCTTTAAAATAGAAAAAAGATGGGCTAGAAAAATGACCTGCACTTAACCACCAGGGGAATTCGGCCCCTGGTGAATTCCCTTATTTTCTCTTGTCTAACTTGCCTCACCTGCTTTTTGGAAATAGCATATATTGTATGTATCTTTACAAGCAGTTTTAAATCCTTTCTGGAACAACGCAGTAATGTTATAATATATACACGTACACTTATATACCTACATACACTGATCAATTTTAGGCAGGAGGCCTACAGGTAAACACAAAGCAACCAGATCTGTTACACAAACTCCTGATGCCTTCTCCAAAAACACAGTGTGCCCAGTAATCACAGGGCTATTTCCAATAATCTGCTCTACATTGAAATCTCTCAACTTAGTGTTTTAAAAGAAATATTTTAGAATAAGAAAAGGTAAATGTTGCCTCTTTCAATTCTAATGAAGACCTCACCAATCTATGAGGAGTGATACTGAAATTCAGATGTATATATGTGCACGCGCGTGCACACATACACACATGCTGCTGCAGAAGAATTACTCAAAGACGATCTGTAGCTTTAGTAAGACATCAGAATGGAAGCACAGGCAAGGAAGTGCCGGGAGATCCTTGGACAGTCCAGGTTATCTGCCTGTATGAGATTATCCACTGCAGCATCATTAGGACCTGCAGCTCTTCCTCATGCAGATAAATAACCTATGGGCAGCAAGCTCCGTCATATTTAAATAATAATAAAATAAGCACTTCGTATTATATGATACATTATACAGTTTCCAACACACTTTCACTTTTGGTGCTCAGGGTTAACCAGGGGTAGGTATTTTTATTCCTGGTTTACAAGTCATCAAAACAAATCTCAGAGAAGTCAAGTGCCTTCCCTGAGGTCACGTAGCTCATTAAATGTAGCAATGGTTCCCCATTGGAGTAGATAAGTCAGTCTTAGTATAAAAGTGTTACATTTGCGAAGAGGGTGGCGGCGCCCCGCTTGGCTCCCAAACCCTTCCCCCAGTCTTCAGAAGCACTCGGTGAGCCACCTACCAAGAACATGGAGACTCAAGCTAACATCACCTATCTGCCACTAGGCCAACCACACAGAAAGCATGACACATCCATGCTTATCATTCTGTCCTCCGCAAGATGACTCCAGCGCTACAGAGAAAGGTGGAATTCATCCCAAATAAGTGTGTTCATATCTGAAGCCCAGAAAGCCTATATCTCAAAACCTCCAGTACTTAAATGGCTACAGCAGAGACTTGCCCTATTCTCGATCCTTTGCTTCTTTCAGCAAAGGTCGACCTTCATTTTCAACTACAGACTTTTACTGGGTGCAAAGCCTGAGCAGAGCTCATCAGGAACCAAGCAAGGGGAATGTGGCTGTCACCACTACACGTAGCACGTGGAGCCTGGCTCTACCGCCAAGGCCCACAGGCTAAGCCTTCAGACCTGTGTGCATGTCTCTAAAACAGAACAAGAAATGTAATAAGTTCTTAATGACAGATTTTTCCTATAAGGGGGCACCTTTTCTCACTTCTCCAAAATCAACAGCAGGAACCAGTGAGATCCCACAACCTCAGCCTCATTTTCCCTCAATCACACTTCAGAGACAAACTAGAACAAATCTACTACCATCCTGGAGATATGACTTTTCTCCATTTGAGCTGATTTTGCAGGTCATCTATGTAATTTCTCAGTACTCTACACTGTCTGGCAAACACAGCACACCAACTTGTCCATCCCTCTTTATTTCCACGCCTTGAAATTTTTAGCTAATTTCTTCAAAGCCTTGAACTGAAGTTTTCGAAATTATCAGCAGTTTCCATAATTGATCTAATTCTAATTACCCGTCTTCAAATATCTATAGAAGTCTGAACGACTCTACTTCTAATTGCTAAATCAAATTTGTCGTTCCTGATGATATGAAACCCAAAGCAAACAAACACGCCTGCTTCCAGGTAAACACACCAAGAGCTGAAATGTTCTATTCTTGATAGAGTCAGTTTGCTCTTTGGAAATTGTCTTAATGACTAATCTTTAAAGCAAACCAAGAATAAAAAGCATCCACTTTTAAAAGCAACAGGAAGCACTGTGGCTGTATAAGCTCTTAATATCCTTGTGTCTCCAGCACTTGAAACAGTATCTGGTATGTGGCAGACGCTCTGTAAATCTTTGGTGACAGACTAAATGAACAAATAAGTAAGCGAACAAAGGAACAAACAAGCCACGTATTAACAGAAGCATCAGGTCCAGCTCAAGATTCAGCCCCATTTCTTTTTCCTGTGTGAGACGAATGCCCATGACAACCTGAAGGCTCACTATCGTCATCAGTTCTACAATGATCTTTTCCAAGGCCTTCAGGCTTTCTAGCTGGTAAGTCAGAGCAGCCTTGCTAAGTTTGGCTAATCAAAGGCTCTACTTCACCCAGACCCCATGGAGCAACATTTTAGGTTCTTAACAATACGGGCATGGTTAACCAGGCAGGTCCCGTACCTCGCAGCCATCCTGTATCATCCACTCAATCACGTTGCAGTGGCCTCCGTCTGCAGCCCAGTGTAGAGCCGTACAGCCTCCCAGGTCTCTAGCCTCCCAAGAAGCACCGTGTCTTCGCAGGTATTTCACAACATCTAGGTGGCCCGCATAGCATGCAAGCATTAGACTGCAACATATGGAAGAAGAAGCATTTGGCTATTAAGTACAGCCATGAAACACAGGTCTACGTTTTACCCTACCTGGTTAAACCAAGAAATCCTAATTTTAGTAGAAAGGCCACGTGACTCGTTCAAATAAAATGTACATGTGTCCATCAACTGATAAAGTGTGGTATATCCATACAATGGAATATTATTCAGCCATAAAAAGGAAATGAAGCGCTACAACATGGATGAACCTTAAAGTGTTATCCTAAATAAAAGATGCCAGACATAAAAGGCCTCATGTTGTCTAATTCCATTTATATGAGCTGTCCAGAATAGGCAACTCTATGAGACAGAACTAGCAGGTCAGTGGTTACCTGGGGCTGAAGGGAAGGAGAAATGAAAAGTGACTGCTAATGAGTACAGAGGGTCTTCCCGGGATGACAAAAATGTTCTGGAATCAGACAGTAGTTGTGGTTGCACAATTTTGTAAGTATATTTTAAAATGCTGAATTGTATATTTTAAAAGGTGAATGTTGTGGTGTGTGAATTATATTTCAGTAAAAAAGTGAATAGTGACTGTAAATGAGTGTAAAATATTGGATTTAAAAACATCCATGAGTCCATGATACTAAGAAAAAAGGGGAAAAGACTCACTTGGCTATCAGAGATAACTATTAAACCAATTCCTCACTCTAAAAATTGGTATTTAAGGAAAAAAATTAACCATTTACTTTGCTTTTATAAGATCAAAAATATAGTCCCCATCCACAATTGAAGGGAGGAAACTCCTTTTATAGAGAAGACTGCCAGCTATTAATAATAAATACAGAAGGAATCTCAGAATTAGAAAATCCCTTACTTGCAACTCCCAATTAAATAATTGATTCAGGCAAGGATTATCAGTAGATGCTAAAATTATTAGATAAAATTTAACGGGGAATGATATTCATACAGTGTTGAATTATTACCCCACAGATTATTTCCTCACTGCAATGGGAAAACTCTATCTTTGCAAAGGAAAGAATTAGCTGTCATCGTGCTAACAAATAATCAAACCTAGAATCGCTAACTGTGGAACAACCTGCATCACAGGCCCCCTGAGGGATGTAACATGAAGTCACAACACCAGCTCTGAAATGTTCTTGCTAAAAATGTTAACCTGACTGCCATCAAGCCTTTAAACCCATCTTTGCTTTATTGGAAATGAAAGGATAGATGAGCAAGTGCAATGCCTGCCCCATGAGTGGGAGACAGTTAGGCAAATCCAGAACACAGGGCGTTCTGCAAGATAACAGGGTGGGGCAGGGTGCGCTGGAGAACCAGTCTAGAATAAGACAGACCAAGAAGAATAAGCAGATGCAACGTGTACGCCTTGAGTGGATCCTCGTCTCGCCCCTCATCCCCAAACAAAGCTGTGGAAGACCTTTCCAGGCAAGTGGGGAGCCTTGCGTGGGCGGTTGTGTATCAGTGATATTAGGGAATTAGTGCGAAGTGTCTTCGGTGTGACGATGATGTGGTGGTTATGCAGGTTAACGTCCTTGTTTGTAGGAGACAGGTATTGAAACATTGAGGGGTGAAACGTTATGATGCCTGCTCCTTACTTTGAAATAGTTCAGGGGAAAAAAGGGCAAATAAAAACGTAGACAGAAGGAAACACGGCCAAATGTCAACAATGGCCAAGCCTAGGAGGCAAGTACACACGTATTTGTGGATTTGTGGTACTATTCTTTCGCCTTTTCTAAATGTTTGAAATTTTTCAAAATAGAGTTAGAAAATACAACACGAGGTCTTCCCAATAGGGAAGCTGTGCAAAGCATTCCTCTGAGCGGTAACTGGAACATCCAGCACCAAGGCAAAGCCCGGCTGAGATGGGGCCGGACGTCTGCAGCCCCGAGTCCCGGCTCAGGCCTTTGCCGCTGGAGGCCCCCCAGAAGAGAGTGAGCGCGTTGCTTCACCTGCCCAGGGTTGGGGCGCTCTTACTCCCTCCCAACACTCTGGGGTCTTTAGAACAATCTTTGCTAAGGAAAGAAAATTTCATTTTAAATATTATATTCAAACAGAACTCCAGTTATCTGGATGCTGTTTTTAAGTCATGCTTCTTTTCTTTTCAAGTAAGGCACGCTCCTCAGAAACAATCCCCACGTCAGAGGCACCCATAACCTCACCTCAGAGAACAAACTCCTAAGATTCTGGTGAATGTGCTCCGGAGACAGGAGGATTGTCTGATACCGACCCCGAGACCTCTGGCCTGCCCAGAAATGAGCTAACCGGGACCAGAGGCTTTTCTTTTCCAGGGACAGGCGCAGCCCCTGAACTTCCCACCAGCAGAAAGCCACCAAGGTCCCCCAAGTACTGAGCGGCTGGAGTCTGCCACTGTTCCTCTAACCAGCTTTCATCTGAATCCAAACCATCTGGCACCCAAGCAGTCTGTCATCCTCTGCTTTGCAAGACCACTCTCTGGGTTTGCCCCACAGAGGACGACGACAGCAGCAGGGACACAGCGGCCTCCAGGAGCACAGCGGCCTCCAGGAGCACAGCCTCGCAGGGCAGCCAGCTGTGCCCAGGGCACCCTGCCCCCTGCAGCCCTGGCACACTCCCCAGCCCTTCACACAAAATCCCCAGTCCCTTCTCTCGCGCTCTTTCTCTGTCTCTATGACTCTTCTCCCTCCCTTTTTAACTTATCTTTCATTTTCTTACTATTTCATATACTTCCCTCTAAACCCTGAAAACAGTATTTACATGCTAAATATTCCATCATATGAATATATCCTAACTTAAATCAGTCCACTATTGTTGGACATTTAAGTTGTTTCTGGTTTTCCACAATTTTAAATAACGCTACAATAAACACCCTTATTATGTAAAATCTTATTTGTATTTCTGATTGTTTCCTAAAATGGAATCACTGTGTCAATGGACATGGCTGACTTTGGATGCATATTTCCAAATTGCCTTCTAGAAAGTTTATAGCAATTTACACTTCTATCAACTACATTTCAAAGTATTTTACTGCACCTTTACCAACACTATTATTTTTAATTACCAATTTGATAGGTGGAAATTTTTTTATTACTAGCAGGACTAAACATTTTTCATATGAATTGCTTATATTAATTCTGCTATAAATCATGCAAACTTGTGCAAACTGTTTCCTACTGCGTGTGGAAGTTTTTTTGGAATATGTATATGGATGTGTCTCTTCTATACATTAAAGATGCCAGTTTTCTGTAATACATTTGAAAATATCCCCAAATTATCCCTAACTTTATAGTTTTTTAAAATGCATAATATAACTCAATCTTTTCTTTAGTGATTTTTTCCAATGTTTTTATGCCTTTCACATTACAATATCAGGTAAGTATCTTATTAATTCATCTGGAATTTATTTTGGTATGTGCTTTAAGACCAGGATTTAACTTGTTTTCCTCAGATTACACTAAGTTCTATGTACATGGGGATCTATCTGAAGATTTCTATTCCATTCATCTTCTTTCCAACTATTTGTACCAGTATCGTACTACTTTAATTACTATAACTTTATAAGGTATTTTAATAACTGTCAAGGCAAGTCCTTCCATATCCTTCTTTGACAGAGTTTTAGTAGTTATTGTCATTTCTTTGTTCTTCCAGATAAATGACAATCTTTTCGACAGGTTCCCCAAAATAATTCCATTTGGGGCTGCATTGAATCTGTATGTTAATTTGAGAAAAACTGAAAACTTTATAATAGTCAATCTTGCTATTCTGGCATATGGTAATATATGTCTTAATTTTTTTTAATCTTTATATCTCTAAGTTTTAGAAGTTTATTTTTCATTTGATTATTCTACTTTTCTTGGATTTTTTAATTCTATTTTCCCCATTTATTAAGCAGCAATTGCAGGTTTTCAAGAAAGTTTTTTTTCTTTGCCTTGAAGCTACCCACTTTACTGAACCTCCTTATGAAGTCCAAGTATTTGAAAGTTAACTCTCTTGGGTTCTGCAGGGAAGAAATCATACTTTACCAAATTGATCAGCCTTCCAAAATACTGTCTAATCACAAAATATAACCTGTATTTACTACATATCAGGCACCAGTTTATGCATTTGTCACATAACCCATTAAATGCTCGTGACAACCCTGTAAGTACTTCTATTATTCCTATCTTATAGATGGTGAAACTGAGGTATAGAGAGGTTAGTGGCCTGCCCAAAGTCATACACCATGTCCACAGAGGGATCAGTATTTGGTGCCCAGCTCTCTGGGTCTGCCTCTGCTCTCAACTACTCTCATGGGCTTCACTACTGATTTTGAAAAGGATTCTAATACTGAGAATGGCACTGGCTGATTGTCTGAGATGATTAAAGAAGTTGTGTACACTGCAATCAAAGGGATCGCTCATGCAACAGACACGTCCTGTCTCCTGTGTACCAGACACTGTCCAAAGGCTAAAGGCTGAAAGTATCCTTCGCTTTAAAAAATGAAGTACTTTTTAACTAGTACAAGTGCTGAGTTACGCCCAATTTTTGTTTTGTGTCTACACATATGCAGGTTTCGCCTTTAATCTATTCATGGGAAATGTAAGAAATGTCTTAACATGAGACAACCTTACCCGCCTGCATGGGTTGGAAGAGACTTATAAATACCTGCATACACACAAATACACAAATAGCTTTCTGTCTCTTATGATCAGATTTTAGCAATAGGGTTATCCTCTGTGGCTTTTCAGCTTCCTCTCTGCTCTGGAGAAGTTCAAGGTTATTATCAGGACTAGAAAATCTGAACAAGCTCACTGATAGAACGGTTAAACCACAGAGCCTATATTGGAGGTAATTTTTAAATAAATTTTCCAATTTCTTGCATGGATATTTGTTGTTTCAGATTTCCTGCTTATTGGGTTGATTTTAGTGGTTTAAATGTTCTCAGAAGTAGTATCATAAAATCTATTATTATAGATACAGACTCACCATTTTCTTTTCACGTTTAGATTTTCCTCTATAACCTTCGTTACTGTCTTCTTTCAAATCTCTAATTTTCTTTTTTCGTAGATTTATAAGAGATTGGTCTATTGTATTACACAGGTTTCTGTTTAAGAGGCAACTGTTACATTTCTCAATATTCTATTTTTTAATTAATCGAGTTCTACTTTTAATTCTTTCATTTTTCCTACTCACCTTACATTTTCTTCCTTCTCAAATTGGTATTATTCTTTTCAAACTTCTTGAGTTGATAGCTTAGTTCCAAGATTAATCTAAGAATTATTTGGAAAAATGCTTTTTAAATTTATAAGTGATTTTTAAAATGTTACTTTAAATCTATCACTGCAGTGTATCCAGGGACTGGAGTAGGTAGGCTTTCTGATTTGAGAAATTAATTGGTGTTCTCTGCCATATGTGATCAGTGTTTCAGAGCTGTTCTGCAGGACCCAAACCCTCTATCTGTGTATGTCATGGGACCGTAAGCCCCCTGAGCCAAGGCTTTGCATTTTGCTCACTGTTCTACCTAAGCACCAAGCACAGTGCTTGGCGTGTGGTAATCGTTCAATAAATATGGATTAGTTCGAATTAACTAATTAAATCTAATTACTAGATTAGCAAGTATTTTTAAGTCTTTCAAACTCTTTCATCTATCCTCTATAAGCACCATGTTTTTTCTGTGAACTTTTCCTGTAATGCACTCAGCCCACCGAGTGTATGTGAGCCCTTTCGCCTGAGCAAAATTCCTCAGCCATACCTTTGATAGTGACTTGTTTGCTTCTTTAGAAATACCCGAGAGTCTCAGTAAACACAGTAAGGCTGAACTACAGTGAGGGCCCTGAGAGAGGTAGGAAGTGCCAGGGCCAGAAACTTTCAACCCAATGCCCAGCACAGAGCTGGAGAGTGATTTCATTAATAACTATCATTTCCCAAGCGCTCAGATCGCGCTATGCCTGAGCTAGAGAAGTTATCAGAGATCATAACAGATGCCCCGGAAGTGCCCTGATGAGTGAGAGAACAAATGAACCGGCTTCTGTCATCACCATCTTTCCTTTAAGACCTACTCTCCTCTCCTCTCAGTGCAGTCAAAAGAAACTCAAGAAAATACTTGGGTTATTAAGTGAGAAACCCTCTGGCACAGGCCTCGTGAAACAATCACGAGAGCATCAGCACAAGTTAGGCCGTATCCCACCGCCTACCTGTCCTTGCCACTTCCGTTCCTCAGATTTACGTCTGTGCCATTAGAAACCAGGATTTCCACCAGCCTGCAGGAAACACATTTAACTGTAGCTAGATAAGTCACTTTGATGACTCGGAAGCCACCATAACCAGAAAAAAGAAATAACACTACATTCAAAACGTCTTTGCAACACTTTCTTCTCCAGCTTCAGAAGGCGGCCGGCTGTAAAACAGGGCATTGTTGAACCGGAAAACTCTCTCCACACCAAAAACATGGGCTCTTACCCTCTGCATGAATTATTCATTAAAATCAAACTAAATAAAACACATGAAACAAATTAGACTACTGAAACAACTCACTGTCCTTTTAATGGCCATTTTTAATATATTCTCAAATGGCAGCATTTAATGAAAATACATTTCTATTTCTTTGAATGGCATTTGAGTAATTATAAATGATTGAAAGTAAGGTATTAGTATTAATTATATCTCTGTGTGGAATAGGTAATAGAGGGTATCAGTGAAATTATATCTTAGCAACCTAGCAGGGAAGTTTTCCAGAATTAATATCCTTCTTCCACTTTTTTTTTTTTTAAAGAAATTCAAATTCCAATAACCAGTTTTCCCCAGGACCTATAAAATATATTGCATGTGATTAAATGGCTACCTCTCCTCCTTAACATCTGATTACACATTTTACATTCTCTCCTGCATATTGTATAACTTTAGGGTAGAAACAGCTGCATTTGTAGCCATAATACAGTAGAGCTGCAAAAAGAGAAAAGAAGTTGGGTTCCTCTCTACAGCCCTTTCCCCCATCCCTATCCCGACCAGAGTTTTTGAAAAAAGTAAAAAGTTCGACCACTCACTCAGAGAGATAAGAAGAGCCGTACCTGGTATATCCTTTCTGGGCAGCAACCATCAGAGCAGTGAAGCCAAACTTACTGGGAACATCAACCTTTACGTGGCTTGAGAAAAACACAGAGAAAAGAGATTAACGTGCCCCGCACAGCTCCCTATAGACTTTCAGCTGACAGCTCTTGCAGGGCACAGGTGGCTAAAATGGCTCATTTTACCGAAAATTCCAATTTCTTCTGGGCCATTAAGTTTTTGTTGTCCCAGACTGCCCTGCCTAATATTTTAAAGGATTCAAATTTACAGGAAGAGAAAATTGCTATAATTTCACTTAAAATAAGCTCTCCCTTCGACTCAAACCCATTATGCCATCTGATAAAGCACCCTGCCGAGCACAGCTCAAGTTAGTTTATGACGGCGTCCTCACTGCAGGCTGCCTCAGCCCCACCGAACACCAGTCTATGTTGTGGAGACCCAGGCTTTGCCCTCCGCCCCCCTTCACCTACTGGGTATAAGCGATGCTGCTCAGGGAAGAAAGCAGGTCTCGACGTCAGCTTAGCAGCTCTGACTTTTTGTGGGAACTGTCTCTGTTCCAAATTACAGAGCCCCAACTCACAAAGGCCTTGTCTTCTAGGGCACTGAAAACTACTGATTCAGAAAGAATCTAGATATCACTGTCTACTTTTCATTGCAGCGTCAGCTTCAAACATCTCATCTGCAGCAGCTACCTTCGCTATTTTTCCTCTAGTGTTTTTATCAACCTTTTAAATTAGGAAACAGCTGTTGAGTGATTCCCTAAATTCATCAGGAATTAGATGTGGGCATTTGGGGATGAAATCTGCCTAAAGGTTGTGGCATATAATCAAGGGGCAGAAATTATTTGTGGGAAGAAAACATGACACCCGGGCTTACAATTTCCCTTTACAATTTTCATTAAATAATTGCAAAACCTAACATTTACATGAGGCCTATGAGCATATTTCTTAACGCACACCAGTCACCTGAGATCAATTTTGGAGGCAATTTCAAAGGCATGGGAATTTTTAGGAAAACAAAATAAAGCTACATTATGTATCTCCATGCACTTTGTGGGCATTTAAAAGAAAAAAAAACTGGTGGAGTTCTCTCACCCTCCTTGAAGTATTCGAACAAGCAAATCTTCATCATTCACACTGACAGCTCGATGAAAGTGCTCACTACTTATGGGCTCTCCTGAAGAAATTAGATGGAAAGCAGTCATCCGAAATATAATGAAAGGAGATTCAGTCCAACTGTGTTCCTCCTGTGGCCTTGAGTGGATGGATGTTCATCTCCAGGAAGGCGCCTGGCTTTTCTTAGTAAGTACATCCTTACATTTCCTACTCAACTGCTTCTTTTACTGAAAAAGACCTTGTTTTCACATATTAACAGAACATTTAGACTGACCTAAAGACTTGGGACATTTTCAAGTTATAAAGTATTGCTTTGTGAATGTTACTTTGATATTTGAAAATGATCCTTTCAGATTTCATAAGACTTAATAAATGTCTCTTACAAGCAAGGAAAACCTCGGCAATTGTCACAACGTGCTAGTTGCATTTGCCAAGGAGTCGTTAAATTACTTGAGCAAACAAGGACAAAGTGCTTTAACATTAGAAACTGAAGTTTTCAGTTCTTCCCGGGAATGTGACACACACACACTGGCCTCGTCCCCTGGCTCGCAGGAGGTGGGGAGCGCTGGGAGAAAACCTGATCAAGGAGAGACCTTGCCAAGGAGAGAAGAGCAAGGAGGGTCTGAGAAACATGAAAAGAAAAAACGAGAAGTAGTGGGTGTGCTTTGTGCAGGGAACATTAACTCTGCAGGGAAGAAAACGGGGTACGGTTCCCCACAAGCAGAGCGCGAGAAGAAAGGGCCATAGGCAGGCAGCTCGTCTTTCTAGGCATTTATCTCATGGTTTCATTTGTTGCGTATTCCATGCCTTACAAATTTTTCAAATTGTCGTGATTAAGCTTAAATAATACAAGTGAAGCACTTAGAATAGCACCTGGCACACCGCGAACATCCAACACACACCTGTTGCTGTGCGAACGGTGATGGGAGTAGCAGCTGTTTGATACAGCCCCACCCCCGTCCACACCTGACAGGCACTGGAGTGTGCCATCCCTGGTCTAAGTATCTCAGAGGTCTCATTCACTCGTTCGACAAATGTTTATCGAGTCACTCACAAGCCAAGCCTTGTGCTAGGTGCTGGTGGTCCCAGAGAGTGAGACAAACATCACTGACACTGTGCTGCCCACTTCAGCCTGTTTTTATTCTGAACCCTAAAAGAAAAAGCATCCAGCCCCACCATCCTCCCTCGCAGCCCCCTAGACTGCCTCCTGGGGCTCACCCCCACAGCCTCCCTCTTGCAGTCTGGCCTGCAGAGCTCAGCCAGCCTCCCTGTCCCTGCTCCCTGTGGTGGAGAAGCTCTCGGGGACATCAGTTCCAGGGCACAGGAGACACTTCTCTCTGGGTTTGCTCAGGGTGTTTTAGCGAAGTACAAACTGGGAGGAGAGGGGAGTCAGAAGAATACAGGGGTCTCCATCAGAACGACCTTTAGCTGACACCCTTTTTCTAGTAAAAACAAGTTTATGCCAAATTTAAATTATTTTGAAATAACAATTTTATCTGCTAGAGCTTATCAATCTATTAAAGAATTTTTTTAGCCACATATTTCCTTTTCACCACTCCACACATATTTTTAGACCAAAAGCTTCAAATCAAAGTATCGTGATAAGCCGCCAAAGGCCAAGGCCACCGCTGTCCCTGCCTTCCAAAGGGAGGTCAAGCCCAGTCCAGTGGCGTCACTAGGGCACTAAGGAAGGAGGCAAGGTTTAGGCTCCCGAGATCACATGGCAATGTCTGGTGGCATTTTTGGTTGTCACGACTTAGGGGATGATGCTCCTGGACTCTAGCAGACAAAGGACAGCATCCCCCCTCTCCTCCAAAGAACTATCCAGTCTCAAAATGTCAATAGCACCAAGCTGAGAACCCTGAGCTAGATTAATACGGCCTTAAAATCATGTGGCCCATGCACACTTTAGGTGGGTGGACTAAAGCAACAAACTGTTCCCCTTCCCCTTGCTTCCCAGAAAGGAGGAAGCAGGGTACCTACCGAAGTCTCTGTTGTGCCAAACGGCCCCATTTCTGTGACTCTCAAACTTGACCTGCCACTAAAAATACAAGTCCTTGGGATAGAATCACCCATAATGGCACATAAAGCTCATCCTATTTCTATGAAATTTTACAATGTGTGGCATCCTAAATCAAATCCTATTGATTAAGCTGTATATAGGACTTTACATGATGCATTTTAAATTCTCTAAACCACAGGACCGAGATCAGAAAGGCCAAGCTGTCCAAGGTCAGCCAGTTAGGGGTGGGCAGCACCAGAGTCAAGGCCAAGTCTCTCATGAGGGCCCCCCTCCTTCCCGGTAGTATTAGTAAGTGCCGAGGTATCTGACTGATTCGGATTCCATTCTTGCTAAATTTTGAATGCAGACAGACATCTTAAATAGACGATACCCGTCCAAAAGTTAAATGAAAGGGGATACCTGAAAATCTTCGGAGGAGTGATAACTTCTTGGAATCTCAGGGAAAGTTCTGCAAGCACACACCCTGCTGCATCCCTGCACTGCGCACCTCCGTTCCACACCCTCCCCCCACCTGAACAGCAAGGCTGGGGGCACTTCCTAGTGACCCTCACCAGGCAGCTGTGCAGTGTGCGAGCGTTGTTGGAAATGAAGTAAGTTCATTTCGTGCTGATAAGCTCGAGGACTGTTTGTAGCAAAGACCAGGGTTTTTGATATACAATTAAATGTATTACCCATTCTAGTGTCTGCAAGAGGTAATCAGCACCTCACGACCTACTCTGAGAACAAAGGGACACCTCACGGAAGGAAAACAATTGTTCCTCACTCCTCGCTTGCCGAGTTTCAGCACAAGGAAGCAGTGTCATCATTCAGGGAAGGAGAGCCCTCTCCCAGCCTCAACTCATTAGCCCTCCTCACACCAGTCCAGGAAGAAGACGAGGGACCCAGGGTCACACCGGAACCCACAGGAATCAACCAAGGCACAGAAAAGTCTCAAATTTACATGCATTTGACAAAGAGACAGAAAAGAAATGAAAAGGCCCTTGTTTGCAGTGCACAGCGATTCTTTCTACTCCCACTATAGGCAGGAGACACGAAGAACAGAGGAAATTCCAGGGTGAGCAGAATGTTCCACTCCTCCCACTCCCGAATCCTTCAGGACTCTGTGGGTTTGGCCCAAGGGAATGCCATCAATAAGTGCGATTGAACACTCAACAAGGCCTTTGCGGGCTTGTTTCTCTGGTGTTTGTTTTCCAGTGTTTGTTAGTGATATTTGCAATTGAGTGTTGCGATTACAAATATCAAGCTGACCCTGGCCATGGTGAGGATTCCAGCGAATGCTCATCTAAGCGGGCTGGAACACAACCTCCCAGCCCACATGAGCAAGGACACCCATGAGCAGGGAGGAGAAGGGCAGAGTGGTCCTGGGGAAGCTGTCGCTCATGTTCTGTAAGAGGGTCATTTAGCTGCAGATGTCCCAGCAGATATTATAATATGGTGATAACACCTTTCTTGGTGGAATTTAAGTCTTTATTAAAAGCAGTGAATAAATCATGAGCTCATTGGAGAAGGTATTTGCCAATTAACAAGTAGCAGCTGTTTTTCTTTAAGGGCCCAACTGATTAAAATTGCATGCCTCATTTAAGCAAGAATCTCATGTACTTTACCTGGAGGGAAAAAAAAAAAAGGCTGAGCATCCTTTATTCAAACAAAGTACAAGCTTTTGTGATTCATTAAAACGCTCTCAAACTGAATGCAAATTATCAACCCACAGAAGCATTTTCACTTGCTCTGGATAATGCGCACATTTCTAATTCTTTGTTTAGCATGTTCTGCCTCCTTAAGAGAGTCTGCTTTGGATATTATAAATACAGCAATAGCATAAGGGAGTCGCAGCCAGCCAGCAGAGCCAAGAGCCTGCCCCAGCAAGAGGAAGAGAAAACCAGATTCTTACCCCACAATACAGCCCCATAGGGCCGAGACGGCTCCCTGGCAGCAGGCGCTTATGCTAGTCCCTGGCAGCGAAACCATCAAGAAACCCCAGCACACCTGGTCATCACCAGCGTGCTCTCATCCCCGCAGGAGGGCTTGTCTAATTACCCGTGGAAGCCACGGGACAGGAAGGACAATCCCCTGGACCAGCTCTCCATGGCTGCCTCTCTGAAGCCAGCCCAGCAAGGAGAGGGCATGCCTGCCCCGCGGGCACAGCCCTTGTCAGCTGGTAGGCAGAGAGCTAGGACAGTTCTGCCCTCCTAAAAGAGCTCCAAATGGCACAGTGACACCATGTAAACTCTGGCCAGAAGGTCTGCAAGCCCCTGCCCTGGCTTTAATAAGTTGCTAAGAGAATACTGGTGGAAACCTGCAGCCCCCCCACGGTTGGTTGCAGACCATGTTCACCCTCACCTGGCGGGTCCAGGTAGACTCTCCCTGGCCAGTGGGAGATGGATCTATCTCCCAACAGACATGAGAGCAAGCTGAGAAAACGAGCGTTTCTCTGCACACTCTAATTCTGCCTCTGGGCCTTGATTCATCACCATCCATCCCTTTATTAAGGAATTTCCATATGCTAAAGATGGCTGATTCATCACCCCCGCCCTTCAGGAGCCCACAAAGTAGGTGGGAAACAAATAAGTGAGATACAAGTAGTGTTATTGGAGGTGGCAAGACACTGCTGTGTCACTGGGGAGGAGGCAAAGCGTGTGGCAGAGAAGGGGAAAGCTACGCGCAGAATCACCTCCTAGCCAGGCTCTGCCTGGGGAGTAGACTCGGGGCTCCCTTTGCCATCTCCTCCTCCTGGTCCTCCTCCAGTGCACAGAGAGCTGGCTCACCTGCCGCTGGTCTGCCTTCTTTTTCCTCCCCCAGGAACTCCAGGAGCTAAATATCTTCCATATAAAAGCAAATGCTTTCAACATTGCCAGATTAAGGAGCAAGCCCTCTTTCCTGACCTGCATCTCCATAATTGACCATTTCATTTCAAAAATCTCTGAAATTGTATTTTTCACGGTTAGCTGAGCACCATCTGGGAATGTATAGAGTCGCCACTCTCAGCATTAACTAAACTCTCAGTTTGCTAAACTAAGATCCATGGCATCCCTAATGCCATGTTTACAACCAAAGGTATTATAGGCTAACTCAAAATCTGAATTATCTTTAGTCCACACAAAAATTGTCATGAATAATTGAAAGCCATGGAAAGTATACGTGTACCTGCCAAATGCTACATTGAATAAAATTGAAAAATAACTTTACTCACAAAAGGAAGATATTCTCTGTGCAATGAAAAAAACTTGCCTATGTGTGTCTTCAGTGGGTGGGCCACGAAGAACACTCCTGGCCACTGTAATCTTGACAACATTCTCATTCAAAGATGGCCCTGGATATGGCATCTTTAAAATGTTTTAAAACACCTGTCTCAGAAAGTATCTTAGAGCTCACTCAACGGGGACAAGGATGAGTGATCGGAGGCACTGTAGCTGGCCTCTCTTATGCCACCTCTGTGGGGCTCCCTCCCATGGCTCTCCGTGGACAGAGACAGCGCTGTTCATTCATCCTCACTCACGGCACCTCCAGGATCTACATGGCCAGGCAAGACACACGCACTGAGGTCGTCCAGAGTGGACGCAGCGCTGAACAGACCTCCTCCCTAGGGACACATGAGCAGAGAGCCTGTCTCACCACATGAGGATCCTCGCACAGCCCACGCCCCTCTGGCCTGTTTCCTAAGAAAGGTGACTCCACCCTTTTGCACAAATGTCTACTGACAGGACAGTCCTGGCACCGAAACAGCTCTCCTGATTTCTGAAATCAGACTTCCCTTATGTTATGTTACCGCCAGGCCCAACCAATAAACAACATTATCACCGTCTTTTTAAATGAGTCGTGTCTGCTTCTGGCAAGGCCGAACAGAAGGCAGAATGTTTTACCTCCAGGGTGTTTGTCATCTCCACTTATCTTTAGATTAGCAGCGCAGAGCGGTGGCATACTCACTGGTCGTTGACACCGAGATGACTGGGCTGTACTCGTACTCTCCAGAGGGGCTGGTGACCTTCAGTCGAAATCTATACACTGTCCTTGGTTCCAGACCTTCGACCACGTGCTTCGTTGCATATCCCCTAGACAGGAGGAGACACGTGCTGACGACACCAGGTCACCTAACCCATGCTACGTCAGCAGAGGAGCAGGCGGAAGTGATTTTTAAATACCATCTATTTCCAGGGCAAATCTTTTTTGAACTTAAGAACGAAGGACACTCACATGGCACCTCTGTCCCTACCCTGGCCCACAGGGCCTAGCTCAGGGCTTGGCACATAGCTGGTGTGCAATTTGTACTCTGGAGAAATAATCACATTAACACATGACATCTGTCCTCAAGTGACAAATTTTCACATTTGGAAGACAAGACAGGCAGTCGAATTGCACATACGTGATTCTCAAGCGGGGCCTTCGAGTGGGTGGGTGAGGCGGTCTACACAGCTGTGTACCTACTGCAGCAAAATACTAACACAGGATGGCTCGTAGCCCATGACACCTTACCTACCGCTGGGGACTCAGGCCACACATGAGAAACGACTCTGACATCAAGCCACATGGTTAAGTTCATCTAGGAATGTCTGTGGGAAACGGATGCTGAACACTTCCAGGATAGAAATCTGATTACAGGCCTGCAATGGAAATCCACACGCCCCAGAGGGAAGAAGTGCCGAGCCTAATCGCTGGGAGCATGCGACGCGAGCACCGAGAAGCACAAGTGCTAAGACCCGGCCCCTCCTCCGTGAGGTGGGTCCCAGGGCCCTGCTCCGACCAGGCACGTGTTCTAGGCCTCCAGAAGCTGACAAATTTCCCCATGTTACCCAGAACCAGTTTCCCTTTGCTGCCAACAATCTTTACTGGTACCAGACTAAATTCCATGTGCCCCTTTTCAAATCCTATGTCTAAATTTTTCTTTCCTCACACCTCAAAGCCTTGTGGGGTTTTTTGGGTGGGGGGCG
>RJWJ010017209.1:0-33346 GCA_004363605.1 Indri indri
GGGAAGGGCATGCCTTAAACCCGCACTTGGGTGAGGCAAAGGCATAAAGTGTAACTGTAGTGTTTGTACCCTCACAATACCCTGGAATAAAAAAAAAAAAAAGTAAATTCTCATAATTATTGGCCCAAAATATAAAGACTTTTAATGGGAATTTAGCTATGAATTTGCTTTTAATAACTCCTTTTTCGTAATCACCCAAACTAGCATGGACTCATTATTCAACCTTAATACAGCCTTTCTTTATCACACATAGCTTGCTTAATTCTTGGTAAATCATCCTTTCATTTATATGAACAATATGGTTCTTTTTCTTGTAAGCTTTGAACAATATGTGCTCAATTGCTGCCATTAAAGAGGAAAAGAAAAGAAAAGAAAAACAATGAGAAATTAAATACTGTGTTAACCTTTGCCTGAGAAAAGCCTCTTCATTTTCTCTCTATTCATAAGCTTCTTGTAGAGATTTATAGTGAGAATAAATTCATCCTGAACTGATTCAGACATTCTGAATTGGATGTATAATACATTTAGCAACATCAGAAAGGCCTAATAAGCTGGAAAGCTTAAGACTCTCTATACTTAATTCCAATGTCTCTAATATGGAAGCCAACAACACATGAACTCTGTTATCAGACAGAGTTAAACTCAAACTACATTTGAGTTTAATCTGCAGCTTACGATTTATGTGACCATAAGCAAGTCCACTAATCTCTCTTTGTATCACTTAATATTTTTGTTTTAAGAGAATGAAACTACTACTCATTTCACGGGTTATTTGTGAGGTGAAATAAAATAACATATATTAAACACTTAACACAATGCCTGGGTTATATTAAGTGCTCGAACACATTAGCTATATATTATTTTTACTGTTCTGTAAGAACTTAGACATTAAGTTTATTCTACTTTTGTAAAGAAACTAAAACATACAGGAATAAAATGCTTTACCTAAGAGCACATAGTTGATTAAAAAATCTAGAGCTGAAAGACTTTAGTCTTCTGATAACCAACCCCATTCCACTTTGCTGCTGGACCTCACATATAGAGTAGTCCTGCTTCAAGGTTGTAGCTATTTAAAACGATGTTATTTTCAGTTATAAAGAAAAAATATACTGAACATACTGTTTAGTTGTTATATTTCATATCTAAGTTCTCATGAATTTCAGCATGTAAATGTGCCATTCCATTGTAAGGGAAGAGAAATATCTTTTCCTCACTCATCCTAGGTTCATGATTGAGACCCTTATAACAAAAGACAAATTAACAAAAACATATGAATTTATTTAATATAAGTTTAAGTGACACAGAAGCGTTCGTAAGGAAACGAGGACCCAAATAAATGTGTAAACGTGTATTTTTTATGCCAGATTTGATGAAGTATAATTGGATAAAAATCTATGATCCAATGGTAATAAACTGAAGGAAACCTAACAAGGCCTGTTTGTTCAGATTCTTCTCTGTGTTCCTTCATCTTCAGAGACAAGGATGTTCTTTTCCTCTGGGTACGGGGAAGGCACCTCTCGCATAAGGGTCTTATAATCTGCTTCAAGGAAAGGTCTGAAAATCCTTCCTAGGCTTTTGAACTGCTACTGGAGAGAAGGGTAGGACAAGGTGTGACAAAGACCTTCCTGTTTCTGTGATTTTCTCAAATTCCTTCAGCTTAAAATATTTTTGGTGTAACATGTTCCGAACCACATCACTCTATACCATGCTACCTCACATCTGAATGATGTATCTGCTAGTATTTTTTCATCTTTAATATTCCCAGGTTTAAGAGGATCATCATTGAAATTAACAAGTATACAGACAAACCGTAAATTGGTATATTTGCAGAGTATCTGTGAAGATGAGCTTCTTTTTCTGAATTATTTTTTCTTATTGACTTATGTCAGTATCTATAATTTAAAGGGACGATGGGCAATTAAAGTTGAAAAATAAAATGACAGTCTAAATTACAAAAATATATTTTACAGCATATAAATTATTTGTATGCATGCTGTTCAGAGTTATATATGAATTATTTTCTGTGAGCTAGATTATATTTTGCATGCTATTATGAAACTAAAAAACCAAACATTTTAATCTTGAAAAAGTTACTTGTGGAATACGAAATAATTCTTCTATCTTGTGTATGCTGAATATTTTAAACTATTTCTTCTGCTGGGTCTCCAGCCACGATAAACTGTTCCTAGTTCCCTGTGTCTCTGACTATACATTTTCTTCTGTTTGGGCTGCTCCCTCTGTCTTCTACACTTTTCTATCACATTCCTGCTTCTCTCTGTAGAGAGCCCTAACAGTCTTTCAAGATCCAAGGTATCAGTACTTTGATCACCCCAGTTGGGTGACCAACTTTAGTTGAAAAAAACCCAACAATTCTGAAAGAACTTGTATTGTAAATGGTACTTAATATGATACGCAGGATTGGGCCGGGTGCGGTGGCTCACGCCTGTAATCCTAGCACTCTGGGAGGCTGAGAAGGACGGATCGTTTGAATCAGGAGTTCGAGACCAGCCTGAGCAAGAGCGAGACCCCGTCTCTACTAAAAAAGATAGAAAAAAATTAGCTGGACAACTAAAATATATAGAAAAAATTAGCTGGGCATGGTGGCACATGCCTGTAGTCCCAGCTACTCGGGAGGCTGAGGCAGAAGGATCCTTGAGCCCAGGAGTTTGAGGCTGCTGTGAGCTAGGCTGACGCCACGGCACTCTAGCCCAGGCAGCAGAGCAAGACTCTGTCTTAAAAAAAAAAAAAAAGAAAAAAACACATAATGTGCAGGATTGGACAACTAAGTGGTAGATGAGAATTAGAAACAGCCAAATATTCTCTATGCTAAAAATTCTTCAACTGAACAGGCACTATTTAAAAGCTTTTAAAATACTGACTTCAAATGACTGAACACTTAGGTGTTTATTTGGATATTTCTAAGTATTTACTTATATTAAAAGATTAGAATAATATAATTTTGCATAAATAATATTTAAGAGTTCAAAGCCTCATAAAGAATGTTTGAGGGCCAAAATAATTCAAATACAAAAGAAGGTATACATTCAAGTACAAAAGAGGTCATAACGGCATAATGGCTAAGAGAACGTGTTAAAGAACTTGACTGTATGGGTTCAAATTCTACCTCTACTGGTTTTAGCTTTCCTGTGCCTTAATTTCCTTATCTACAAAATGGGATAATATTAGCACCTATTATATTGGGTTGTTGAGGAGTAAATAAATTCATACACAAAAGACATTTAGAAGAGTACTCAATAAACCTTAGCTAGTATTAACCCATTTTAAAAGATAGACTCTTGAGAGGGCAGGGCCTTTCACATTTTGTTCTCTGCTGTATCCCCAGGGCATGGTAGTTATTGGCACATAGTAGATATTTAATAATTATTTGTTAGATAGATGAGTAATTCTATTAAAGGACATAGGGATGGAATATGTATCTATTCCAGATCTTTATTTCCAGTGATTCCATTACTGTGTTATCAATTGTGTCTTCAATGATAATCTCTGAGGAAAAATAATTTGAATTTATCTTCTGAGAATAACTGTGTGTATTATACCATCATCTGGGAAATAAAAATTTAAATAAATTAGAGGTTGTTGCCAATGCAAATGGAAGGTATATTTTCAGAAGATTCTGACCCTCTGGTTCTCAAATTTAAATTTGAAAATTAAAAATAAAAGATAACACATTTGACAAAATTTCTAGTTTTATCATTGCTATCTAGGATAGGCTATAAAATCATTTCCCAACATAATTTCAGAGGAATGCTAATTCCTTGAAATGCGCCTTGAAAATGGAGGGGGTAAGGTACAGTCAAATAAATTTGGACTATTGAATAATATGTCCACATTTTGAAGGTTCAGAATGAACATTAGGGTGTTAAAGTTTCTTTGAAGATGAAAAGTGGAGAAACTTGAGTAACTTTCTGTTCTCCCAAGTTATCTGATCACAGAATCTCTTTCCATGTTACTGATATTAATGTCCAAGAAGCTAAAATTTTTGAAAATACACCTTTGGACCATGTTGGGAGACAGTGTCACTTCATGGTAAGACTTACAATGATTTACAGTATCCTTTAAGAACTCAGTAATGCATGGGGAAATGGTACAGTTCTAAGAAAAAAGAAATTAATTATAAGTCATTGCCTAACTTAACTATTTTCTAACTAAGCACAAGCAACTTCAAATGTCTCTACAAGTAATTCTTTTTAAGACTATGATTATTATAAGTAAGATTCACATTGAATGACCCAATAACAACTACCTAACAAGTGAGGTAATAGAAAAATTATGTCAATTTGATAGGCAACAAAGAGATTCCAGGCAAAGCTTATCCTTACAATGCAGGATTTTTAAAATCATATTCACAAGAGTTTATAAAGGAGATCTTATGGCAAAGGAAGACTAAAAGGCCTTTAAAGCAGAATTGCCCTATAACTTATTCCTCCTCCAAAATTGTCATTCACAGAATATCAGAGTTATTCACTGATATCTAAAATGAATGATCCTGATAACAAATGCAGTTTTAAAGTTCTTTCACAGTCAAGAATGTATGTGCTTGCTTAAGGCTAAAGAAGAAGACTTCCAACATCAGATTTCTTATTTTCAAAAGCTTCAATCAATCAAAAAATAAATTTAGAGATGGAGAAGCTGTGAAAAAGGTACTGGTTGTTAAATTATTTCTACCCTTTCAGAATTGGTTATCACCTGTTTCTAAACTTAAGCAGATAAAGAGAAAATATAACAACTCCAACGTTTTTCTGTTATTCATAATTTTTCTTAATTTTAGGGAGACCTTCTGAGAAATATTATATGCCATGATAATAAAGCATTTATCTTAAATTAATCAAATCATTCAGTTTCACTTAATTTATTTGACCTTTTTAAAAATAAAAATAGATGAAATACTTTTGAAAAAAAAGCAGCTTTATAATTATAACTTAATTTAAAAATATTGCTATCTGGCTATCTGAGTAATTTTTAACTGCACATATTAACAAATGATGCCTGCATATACGTTCCCAAATTTTAACATGCTAATTTCTAAGTGATAAAAATATATTGGCATATTTTTAGTTATTTATTACAAGCATACAACATTTTTACATTTATAATTGTAAATGATTTGTTAATAAAAGTGGCAGGTACACATAATTTTAAAGTTCAAGAGTTTCACCAGGCTTGTTAAGACAAACAGCAACTCTATCATCCATGCATACCTCCATTTCCTACTACCCAGAAATTCCCATTATTTAAACTCCGTCTACTTAATACAATATATTGAGAAGACATATATGTGTTGCTACTACTTTATATTTCTAATTACAGGAGATCATTATTTAGCTATTTTTCATACCAACCCCCCAACCCTGCCAAATCACAGATATACACACTTTCTTTCTCTATCATCTTCCTATCAAATTTATATTGCAATTTTGGTTGAATAAGTATTCAGTATATATATATATATATATCTTGATGACCATATTGGTATTATCAACAGCTAAGAAATGTAGCACAGTTTGATTAACTATTTTTGCTACACAATTTTTAAATTAATCTATTCTGTGATTTCCTTTCTCTATTATAAGTTTTGGATTTCTCAAGCTTTCTTTTTTTTCGTTATACTAAATATTGACATGCCAGTCTTTAGTCTCAAAAAAGGCAAGCCGTTCTAACATCTGGTAAAAGAATTCTAAGAAACTTAAGAAAGAAAAAGTTGTAAACTTTTTTCATATGGTTTCAGCAATGCTCCTACCCTATAGGACCATAATGGTACTGAATAAAAATTGCAAATTGAACGAATTTAATAATTCACAACAAGAAAAAGGTATATGTTGCAGGTCTGACTATTCACATTATTCACATTCTTAGAATTAAAATTGCCTTCAAAATTTTTTTATGGAAAATCTGATTGTATAGGACACCCTCCAAAATTGTCACTATACCCTGGAAAATGTTAATGTAAGCAATGCTCTTTAAAAGAGAAATCTTTGATTGTCAGACCTAATAATAATAATAATAATAATAATAATTGACATCCCACTAATAATATTGATTTCTGAAAAGTATTAATTTACATGGGAGGAAAATTTTTATGAATTTATTTGCCTGAAAATGTATTTAATTTACCTTCATATTTGATTGCTACTTTGGTTGGGTATAGAAGTCTAATTTGGAAATCATTTGAAGGCCTCACAATTTGAAGGTATCACTCCATTGTCTTCTATCTTCCTCTGTTGTGTTAAGAAATCTGAAACCATTCTAACTCCTGCTAAAAATATATGTATGACTAGGTGGGGTTTTTTTCCGTCTCTCTGTTTCTTGGAATTTATAGAATCTCCCTTTCCTTAGTGTTCTGAAACTTTACAATGATTCTTTTTGATGTAGGTCTACTTCTACCCATTTGCTGGACACTCAGTAAGCCTTTGCTGTCTGCAAATTTGAAGGCTTAAGTTTAAGAAAAGTTCTGTGAATTATTTCTTCCATTCAATTTTTTTTTTTTATTCTTTCTGTCTCTCTTTTTCTTTCCTTTTTTTTTCTTATCTGGAACTTCTGCTTGAACTTTAATTTTATAACCTTTCTTCTATTACTCATATCTGTTTTATTGTTTTTCTTTAGGGGAGATTTCATCAATTTTAACATTTTAAAAAATTCCCAAGATATCTTTTTTATCCTCTGAGTGCTCCTTTCACTATTGCATCCTGTTCTTATTTCCTGAGCATAAACTTGTCTCGCATCTTCTCGGATATGAATGAAAAGATTTGTTTTGTGTTTGTATTTAATTGTCAAAAAGCCAGGGGTTCTATTTCACTGCATAAATTCTTTTCCCCTGAATTAATGTTCTCTGATTTGGTCTTTGTATTTCCTATCAGAGGCTTTCTTCACAAGTCTGGTAATGTTTGGCTGTCTGCCTCTCTTTAAGAATGATGCAGTAAATTAATACAAAACACAGTGTTTCTTTTTCCATTCTTTAGATACTTCACTTAGGATAATGGTCTCCATTTCCATCCAAATTGTTGCAAAAAGCATTAATTCATCCTTTCTTATGTCTGAGTAGTATTCCATGGTATAACTATACCACATTTTGTTAATCCACTAATGAATTGATGGACACTTGTGTTGATTCCACATCTTTGCAATTGTGAATTGTGTTGTAATAAACATTTGAGTGCAGGTGTCTTTTTGATAGAATGACTTATTTTCCTTTGGGTAAATACCCATTAGTGGGATTGCTGGATCAAATAGTAGGCCTACTTTTGGTTCTTTGAGGAATCTCCATACTGTTTTCCATAGAAATTGTACTAATTTGCAGTCCCACCAACAACATGTAAGTGTTCCTTTCTCTCTGCATCCATGCCAGCATCTATTGTTTGTGTGCTTTTTAATAAAAGCCACTCTAACTGGGGTAAGGTGATGACTCACTGTGGTTTTAATTTGCATTCCCCAATGATTAGTGACATTGAGTATTTTTTCATACTGTTATCGGCTGTTTGTTTACCTTCTTTTGAAAAGCTTCTGATCATGTCTTTTTGCCCACTTTTTAATGGGGTGGTTTGATTTTTTTCTTTCTGATTTGTTTGAATTCTTTGTAGATTCTGGTTATTAGCCCTTTATCAGATGTACAGCTTGTGAATATTTTCTCCCATTCTGTAGGTTGTCTGTTTGCTCTGCTGATTATTTCCTTAGTGGTGCAGAAACTTTTTAATTTAATCAAGTCCCATTTATTTATTTTTGTTGTTGCTGTGATTGTCATTGGGGTCTTCTTCATAAATTCTTTGCCTAGGCTGATATTTAGAAGAGTTGTTCCAATATTTTCCTCTAGAATTCTTATGGTTTTGTGCCTTACATTTAAGTCTTTTATCCATCTTGAGTTAATTTTTGTGAGCGGTAAGAAATACGGATCCTGTTTCATTCTTCTGCATGTGGCTATCCAATTTTTTCAGCACCATTTATTGAATAGGGCTTCTTTCTCCAGTATACATTGTTGTCTGCTTCATCAAAAATCAGTTGGCTGTATGTGGATGGTTTTGTATCTGGGTTCTCTGTTCTGTTATATTGGTTTATGTCTCTGTTTTTGTGCCAATACAATGTTGTTTTGGTTACTATAGCCTTGTAGTATAGTTTGAGGTCTGGTAATGTGATACCTCCAGATTTGTTCTTTTTGCTTAATATTGCTTTGGTACTTTAAACACCCACTCTTCTTTTTAAAAAAATGTTACGGAAGTTTTCAAACACACACAAATGTAAAGGGAATAGTATAATAAACACCCACGTACCTATTACCCAGCTTCAAAACCCAATAATTCTTTACCTTCTTTTTGATCTTTTTATCCCATCATTTTTAGAGGGAGGGGACTGGAATAATTTGAAGCAAATCCCAGATGTCACAGTATAGTCCACATTTATATCTTCACTGTATATCTCTAGTGAAATATTGCATTTCAAAAAACATAACCACAATGCCATTATCGCACTCCCCAAAATTAGTAAAAATTCCCTAATATTTTCGATGTCAGTAATGTTCAATTTTTTACAGTTGTCTCAAAAATGTATTTTTATAGTTTTTTTGTTCAAATAGAGATCCAAAAATCATTTAAACTCCCTGTGCCTGTCTCTTATAAAGATAGTTGTGATGACATTTAGGGAGCACCAGGATAATCTCCTTTTCTCAAGATCCTTAACTTTAATACACCGGGAAACTTTATCATGTAAGGTAATATTCACAAGTTCCTGGTATTGTGGTATCATTGGATGGTCATTACCCAGCCCAGTACAGAGTTGTTTGTAGTATTTCTTACTGTGTTTTTAAAGTCCATGTCATTAGTAGCTATGTTCTCTCTTTCATTTCCATGTAGTATAATCATACAATATATTGTTGCTATTATTGCTTTCCAAAAACATATTTCTATTTGATCAATTAAGATGAGAAAAATAAAAGAATTTATTTTATCTTCATTTATTTCTATTTGAGGCTTTTCCTTTTTTATGTAGATCCATGTTTCTAAATTACATCATTTTTTTTTCTTCTGTCCAAAGAACTTCTTTTAACATTACCTGCAGGGCAGACTTTTCTGGCAATGAATTTCCTAGGTTTTTGTTTGTCTGAGGAAATCTTTATTTTTCTGTCACTTCTGAAGGATGATTTCACTGCATATAGAAATTCCATTTCACAATTTAGGGTCTAAAAAAGAAAGAAAGAAAGAAAAAAGAAATTCCAAGTTGGTAGTTTGATTTTCAACACTGTGAATATTTCATTCCACCTTCTTCTTGCTTTCAGTTTCTGACAAGAAGTACACTCTAATTCTTCTACTTATTCTTCTACATGTTATCTCCCCACCCCACACAACTCGCCATTGTTTTCTTTCAACATTTAGTCTTTGTCTTTGTCTTCTGAAGCTTGAATATGATATGTCTAGGTACAGATTTTTTTTTTTTTCAAATTTATTCTTCTTGGAGTTTTCGGCATTACTGGAGCTATGGTTTGGTGTCTGTCCTTAGTTTTGTAAAATACTCAGCCAGTATTAGTTCAAATATTTCTTATGCCCCATTCTCTCTTTCTTCTTCTATTATTCCCATTATAAATATATTATACATTTTAGATATGTATTACACTGTTAAACTTCTCATTCTGTCTCCATTATCTCTTAGTTTATCTTTTGTATTATCCATATTTTAATCTGTGTTGCCTTTTGGGTAATTTTTTTTTACAAAATCCTCTACTCCACTAATTATCACTTAAATTTTGTCTACTTTGTTGCTTAACCCTTCCATTGACTTTGATTTCTACAATTACTTTTTCCATATCTAGATGTTTCATATGTTGTGGGTTTTTCCCCAAAATATGTGTGTTCATTCATGTTAATTTCCCATTGTTTCCCTATTTTTGTAAGTGTAACTTTTATTTCTTTTAATGTTTTGTACTTTTGCAGAGGATATCTGATAATTCATGCATCTGCACTCCTTGAGGACTGAGATTTATTGTTTGTAATCTCTGCGTATTCAATGACTTAGTTTGGTCTATTAGTGTGTCTTATGAGATAATGCTATATAACAGCCCCAAAACTCGGTGGATTACAAACATTCATTTGTCACTTATGGGTTTGTGGGTCAGCTAAGGGACCTCTGGTCTAGATTTCTAATCAGGTTCAGGTTTGCTTTATGTCATTCCAGGATTCAGAGTGAAAGAGGAGGACCTACCTGAAGCATATGCTTCTTATGGTGTAGAGTTGATTTTTCACTTTCATTTTTACTTTGAAGTGTTATATATCATTTTGAAACTTTATAAAGTCAGTTTTCTAAATACATCCTCAATAATTATATAAAAGTAAAATTTCTCAAAGGCAATATATATCTTGTAGCTTTGATTTTGTGTTTTATTTTATGTAAGAAATATTTGTAAATATGTATAATCTAACTTCATTTTAATTTTGTAATCAGTATTGATATTTTCATATTATGAAATGAATTTCTGGTAATGAGATTCCACTTTATAGCAAGACATATACAAGAAGTAAGGATTTGGCCTACAACTGTTTAACTTGTATCCAATACTGAGAAATAAAGGAGTAAACAAATCGTGACTATCCTATATTCATGATCTTGAAGATGCATGGCCAAACAATATCAACAACAACCAAAGAACAAATACATAAGCTACTTGGGCCTATTAGTAAAAAATAGGGCAATGGTTTGGTTTGAAATTTTAAGACCGCACAAGTTATTCTAAATTTTGTGAATGCAATAACATTTGCTTTTATGTAGAAAGGGAACAAGCTCACATTTCCCAAATCTGATTACTAAACTTAAAAGAAATATTATTTGCATTTATAGTTGTTTGGATTTCAGTTACATGAAACTGCTTGGCTATTTGGTTTCCTTTTATTTTAAGTGATACTATAGCAGAGTATGCACAATAAACATTTTTTGGTGTTCATGATATCCCTAATTTATCTCTTCTGTCAAAAGTGGGATTATTTTGCATCTGACATCATCTGTAATTATATGATGCTAAAACTGTGCTACATCTTTCATTTTGTTAGCACAGTTTTAAAAATATAACTTTATTGACTTCCTTATGTAGCAAGTCTATAGTTAGGCAGCTACAAAAATGCTAGTGATAAATAAATGGAAGATAAGGGAAATAGCTTCCTCCATCTGCTCCTGTATCCAATGAGTGATGATACACATTAACTTCCATTCAATTCTTTAGCTTTGCCTTGGTATTTCTGCAGTACCAGACTGCCATTATACTGTGAACATGTTCTAGTCTACTGGCGTGATCATTTAAATTGGTATTACTGGAAAGCATTGGATGTTTCTTCCATATATGGACTTGTGTGATTCAGAAGTGTGATGGGACTGGAAAATAAGAAATGAGATATACTTGAGATCAAGATCATTTTCCTCTAAAATATCTCAATCCTGGATAAACCTTATATTAAAGTGTCTTTATCCTCTGTGAAGTCTGTCCTTAAATAAGAGTCCCCACCCTACACACCTCCAGATTGCGGGGAACGTGGCCAATGCTCTCTGCAAAATGCCGGGTCCCTTTGGTAGAGTTGCAAGGGATAAGAAAATAATAGAGAAAAATAGAAAATGGAAGAAATAAAAGAATACACTGAGACAAAGATATAGTTCTATAAGTTTATAAAGATTATAGGCAAAGCGGGAGCTCAGGGGGCTCAGACCTCTCCGTCGGTTTCCAAAAAAAGCCCCGAATGAGGTCTTACATGGTAACTTATAGGGAATAGTGAATCATTGCCAGGGGCAACAGATTTACATAACAGCAGGTAGTTCCTCTCAGGTTAACAGATTTTCAAGAGGCTTCTAGGGAAGGCTTCTACAGATTCTTTAACAAATTCTATCTAGTGAGCAAACAGTTACAAAGTCTTTCAAAGGTTAACTTCTAAATTCTAAGGTAAGTTTATCATTTAACAGAGGGGGTAAACAGAGATATATTGGCTCCATGTTTATTAGGTTATTGTGAATGGAGACAGGTAGTCTAGAGTGGTTTAAACAAGAGCTTTGTTTTTAGCCATTCTGGAAGCTGTCTGTTCCGGAGGGCACTCCATTGTCAGCTCTCAGCCTGTAGTTTTTAACAGATTCACTTGTGCCTTACAAAGCAAACCCAAACCTTTAGGTCTGAGAAACGAGGCGCCTTGTGGGATACAGCCACTACTGTCTTTCAGAGGCCCTTCCGGTGTGTAACAGCATTTTAAATACAAACCAACACGTTCACATATTCCTTCAGGGCAAAGCTCTGCAAAACTCCTAAGACACATCCTGTCCCCATACACGTTTAATATTAATTCATGGAGCAACACCAGATAATACAACTAGATCACGAACTTGATGCCCTTAGGTCAAAATGGAGTTAGAGGCAGAATTGGGGATGTGGCAGCTATAGAGGCTGTACTGGCTTAACTATGGCCTTGGGATTATGAGAGTATTGCATTTATAATAGTAAGGTTTTTCAAACATCCTGGGGGATGGGGCAAATACATTTTACAATCCTATCAATAGTGCTGGGAATAGAGCACTGCAGCCAGAGTCAGTATCGTCACTGGCTAATGGGCAGTTTACCTATCTCTGGTTTTACCACGTTTTACAGCAAAGCTATGGTAGTATCTAGTCTTTTAACTGTCCTATGAACTTCAAATTTTGGAACTAAGTAGTAACGGTAGGGAAACACTAAAAACGCAGGACTAATGGAGTATGTTTTAATAGGAAGCAGAGGGGGGAATTAAACTACAATTGTTAAAATTGGGTTATTCTAGTTAATGAAACTGAATGGATTTAAAAGAGAATTCTGAGACAATGCTGTTTTCATTTCAGACACAATAAAATGATATTATATTAGGCAATCGAAAGATAGATAGTTAAGTAAATAGATACATTAGCAGATAGGCAGGCCAGCAGATGAACAAACAAATCTTTCCAACAAGCTCCAAATGTGTTATTTCAAATGAACTCTTGCACACCTCTACTCGGATATCTTACAAAATGTCAAACATCATGTCCAAATCTGGACTCAATGTATTTCTTCCTCCCACAGGAACTCCTTACCCTATATTTCCCATCTCATTTAATGAGGAAAATATCCTTTTAATGTCCAATATGAAACATTTAGAATCATTGTTATTGGCACCTTTTTTAAAAAATCCCATATTCATACACAGATTCCTGTCAGTTTGACTTCAGAAATATGTCTCAAATGTGTCATTTTATTTCCACTTTCTACTACTACTGGCTTTATTAAAGTTGCCATCATCTATTACCTGGATTATTGTGAAAGCACCCTAACTGATTTCCCTGCCTCCAATTTTATTCCTTTCCCATTCCATCCTCCAGTCTACTTTCAGAGTAATCTCTCTAAATGGAAATCTGATCGTATCATTAACTTGCTTGAAAACCTTTAATGTCTCTTTATAGCTTTCAAGATAAAGTTTAGCATGCTATGGAAGGCCCTGATGATCTGGTTCCAGGAACTATTTTCTTATTTTTTCATCATTCCAACATACCCACATCCTATGTCCCTCCCACAATTGCATGCAACTTGCTAATGCATGCCTCTGTACTTTTACAGATACTACTCTATCTGCCTAGGATATTTCTCCCCTAATGGCTTAGCTCAATACTGCATCCTCAGTGAAAACTTCCATGCCTCCTTTTGGTGTATATCCCTTTCTCTGTAATTTTGTAGCATATTGTTTATTTATTCATTTACTCATTCATTCAACAAATATGCACATATGTGCGTATTATATTTTATTTTATTTTTTATCAGCATATTATGGGGGTACAGATGTTTAGGTTACATATGTTGGCCTTCCCCCCCCCCCGCCCCAAGTCCGAGCTTCAAGCGTGTCCATCCCCTGGGAGGTGCGCATCGCACTCATTATATTTTAAATACTGTTTTGGGCACATGAGAAACAAGACTTACTTACATATCTTAAAGAAACCAAAGCCTACATGGGATATACAAAATAATTACAAGGCAATGTGATAAGTCCTATATAAAGGTATATAGATGATTATATAAAAGCCCATAGGAATAGCACCTTTACAATATGTGGTGCAAAGGTTGGGGGTTATATGTCAAGGAAGTTTCCTTGCAAAAGCGATGGCTGAGCTAAACTTCAAAGAATAAGTAAAAACATCCTCTTTTTATTATTCTTCTGCTTGGCTAATGAGTGCATTGCAATGCCATTCACTGAGTTAAGGAAGAGTGCGGAATGGACTAGCTATAGTTGTGTTTGGGGAGACTGAGATGATCCTATGTTAGGCTGAGTTAGAGATGACATCCAAGTGGTAATGTCAGGTGGGCCTAAAATTTAAGTGCATAATCTGAGCTAGAAACATAAAATAACATAACATAATCTGAGTTATTAATAGATGAACTATCAAGGGAGAGTATGTGTACTGAAAGTCAAGTGTGAGGAAAACTACTATAATAGGTTGTGGCACACACAGAGCTATGCCTTTCAGATCCCCGTCTGAAAAAGGATTTCTTATCCAGATGCAAGAAGTGCAATTAGTTGACAACTTTCAGCTTGTTAGCTTCTTCATTGTTCATTTTAGTTTTGATCCATAGTCATGCTATAATCAGGGTGGTCCACTGGCGAATGACTGAGCAATGTGATAGTGCAAATATTTTGTAATTTTTTTTAATGGGCAGTCTTTGTTCTACAACTCCCCATTGGGTTGGCAGAAACTGTCAGATTGGCATTGTGATCTGACAGTTCCACCTGCCTAATCCTGTTTCCTCCCTTTATGTTTCATAACTCTCACTCGCAAGTAAACCTTTTGCATTCCTAACTCGCTCTTAGTGTGTACTTTCTGAAGAACTCAATCTGCAGTATGGGGGACAAGTAGAAGAAAAGTGACTCCCTGAAACAGACTGAGAAAAAGGAGCCAGAGATGTAGGAAGAAACCCAGGGAAAAAAATGGTACAGGGAAGGACAAGGAAAAAGTTCTTTTAGATAGAAGGGAATGTTAATTACTGTGTATGGCTGAAGCTATCAGTTAAAATGGGTATCCATAAGAGACAATTCACCGATGACTGAAAAAGTCTGATTTGATGGAATGATGGGGATAGAGAAACGATGGATATCAATCTAGAAGTAAATGAATGGAGAGGAAGTAAAAGTATCAGAAGTGAGTAGTGAGTAGTGAGCAGTGAGTAGTGAGTAGCACACAGCTAGTGAATGGAAGAGCTAAACTGTCTAATCCGTCTTCTGATATGCATTCATTAATCTTTTTCCCAATGGAGTATCTATCAATGAGTCAAATAAAAATAAAAACATCTGGGTACATTTTTTTTACACATTATCTCTCTAACAGAGAGCTCGAAGACAATAAAATGCAGCTTAAACAAAAGTCTTCCAAAGAATGTCAGGACATTTGTCTCCCTGGGAAAGAAGGGGACTCGGGGTATCACCAAATGAAAATACTGATGATTCTTGAGGCCAAAGCTTCCTCAGCCTTTCACTCCTGCTTTCTCAGAGTTCTTGATATAAACAGATTTTGAGACTGTGGATTTGACTATAGAGGTAATTTCTTTGAAGCAGCACTTATTTATTATTAAAACTCAACATCCGTGGCTGCAATTGTTTAGAACTGAGATGAGCAGGTTTGTTCAGGGAAGAGTATTTTATCCTTGACATTATTTAAAATCACTAGGTTCATGGTGATAATAAAAATTGAACCAATTTGTGGCCTTTTTTATTACTGCTTTAGATTTTTCTAAAGTGCATCATCTTATTGTGTGTACTCAGGTTGGACGACTTACACCTCCCTTAAGGCCTCCCCTCTCTGCACTTGGCACAAAACTACTTTTTCCAATGTTTAGTCCTCAAATGAAGGAATGAGATAACACGTTCACTGGAGGACAACTGTAGTGTCAAAGTGCCAAGAAAATAAATAAAAAAGATGTATGTGACAGAAACGAAAGAATGAGAGACCTAGGAAATGATGAGTTTGTATCAGATGTTTGAATGTTACATTTTAATATTTTAAAAGCAGAATGGCTCAGGAAGTCAAGAAGGTCTGAAGTGGGGCCATGAGTATGAGAGGCTGAAGTGAAGAGAATTGAAGGGAATTGTGAAACAAGGTGGTCAGAGAGCTATCTGTATGGTCACTGAGAAACATTCACAGAGGTGTCAGGACCCAGATACAAATATCATTGAGAAATGATAAATTTTAAATTCTTTTGCATTGTAATTATATGTTTTAATATATGTCTTACCCACTAGAATGATAATGAATTCCTATTATGGGTCAGGCTCAGTGCTAAGCACTTTATTCATACTATCTCGTTGGTGTTCCTACAAAAAATCCTTTGAGTTAAGTACTATTATTTGTCCCCATGTTACAGATGAGAGAGACTAAATTACTTAGCTCAGTTCACACAACTAGGGAGTGGCAGAGCTGAGCTGTCTGATCTGCCTTATGATAGGCACTCATTAAATAATTTCTGAATGAATCAATGATCTAGATTTCTAAAGGTCCATAGCTTTCATGGTTTTGTTTGTTCTATACCTAACAAGTATATGTGTGCCTGAGCATGCATGTGCATTTCTATCTATCAATTTAATCAAATTTAACAGGCTTAAAGTTATGTTAAGGAAGATAAGTCATCATCACATGTAAGAATAAGCAAGAATATCTCAGCCCTCAAATCATTTTCATACCCTCATACGTATTTAGAACTCAGTTTCAAAATATTGGGTTTTGCCATGTTGAAAGAAATTGTCCTGAGCAAGTAGCCTTTTGTTTGACTTTTAGATTACAGTCTCACTCTGCCTTATATTTTAGTACCACATAATCTCCAAATCCATGCAAACAAATAACACAGAAAGAAAATTCTAAAAGGTAACATACTTCTGGACACGTTTGTTTCACATTAAAGCAGATTTAAGGTCATTTAAATTGCTGTCCTCATTAGATCAAATGGTGCCTATCACCTTGTAATTCAGATCAGGAATGAAGAGGACATTATCTAACCACAGCTATGCATGTTTCTGGAAAAACAAGAAAGAAAAAATGAAAAAGAAACAAAGCCAGTGATATGCACCTTGCTTAACTTTGAATTTTGAAAAACATCTGGCTCAGGTTTCTGATCCTTCGAAATGAACAAGAAGAGGTTCCTCCTTAACACATAATTAGGCAAAGTAGAGAGAGGGTGCAATGTTTCTGCTCTGATGAATCTAACAAAATAATCACCTAAATCTAAAAATCAGCTGGTATAAAATTTTCTATTTAATTAACTTATCTAATTTTCAATTTTAAAATGCAGCTGTAAACTCAGGGAAGATGAATATAAAACTGAACATCTATGTAGGTGAGAGAAAAATGTTTTTATATACTCCAGTGAATCAGAATAAAAAGTAATATGCTGCTCTTCTAATTCCCACAGGTATGCTCACCACTTTAATGATTTAATCTACCAAAAACTTCCAAAACACTTCAATATTTGTCATGTTATGTTAGTGGCATTGATCATCTTTCCCATTGATTCAGAATCTCTTGGCATGCAAATAATTAATAGCATGCTTAGTAAGAGTAGAAATGCAATGGTTTTAGATAAATTTTTAGCATTGACATCAAACCATCAATGTCTTCAGCCTCAGAATAAGTGTAATGATATTGTTATGTAAATCAAGGCTTACTGACTTTGAAAAATGTCAGAGCAAGAATGATTTCTGATAATACTAGAGTCTGTTCCTGCTGTCATTCACAAGATTTCTAGCAGCACTGAAATTATATTACATTCTACTACATCTAAATATTTCTGTCCATCAATGCATATATCCTAGGAAGTGAAACATTTGCTTGTTCCTGTAGATCAGGGGTCTACAAACTTTTTCTGGAAAGCATCAGATAGTAAATATTTTAGGTTTTGCAGCCTGCCAGATCTCTACCACAAACACTTAACTTTGGTGTTGTAGCACAAAGGCAGCCAAAAGCAATAAGGAAACATATAAGTGTAGTTGTTTACAATAAAACTTTATGTACAAAAACAGGCGATGGGCTGGATTTGGCACTCAGGCTATAGTTTACTGACCCTTGTTCTATATCATTTACCTTGTTCTCATATCTCTTATGATTAGACTCATTAATTTCTGTAAATTTAATTATCTTTTTAAAAGAGTTGATAGATTTTACATTCTTAGCTTAGTTTCCGAGTTAACCTCTGTGTGTATGTGTGTGTATGTGTATGAGTTTAACTATTTCAGCAGAAGAAGCAGCATCTAAATATTGATTTTGAAATTCAAGATTTTGAATTTTGATTTTATTATACATTGTCCAATGATTACCATATATTTATAAAAAGAATAACCATTTTAAAATAAAATGTTAAAAAATTCACCAAATTATTTTAGACTGTTGAGATATGACTTATATCATTTTACCACAAAAGAAGAGATCATTGAGAGCTATCATAGTTACCAAAAGGTCATTTTTATATATGAGACAAGAAATTAAGAAATGTTTCTTTGATATATGTTTATGGTACCTGCCGTCATGCCTGCACTGTGGCAGGCAGATGTAAGGAATTCATACAGGGTGACAGAATTCATCAAATATTCAGGCTTCCATACTAAAGAATGGTACAATATGGAGTTCTTTGGCAAAGAAGTCTCCATAAAACTCCCAAAAGTATTCCAAGAAAAAGACAGTAGGCTGGACGCGGTGGCTCACGCCTGTAATCCTAGCACTCTGGGAGGCCGAGGCAGGAGGATCGCTCAAGGTCAGGAGTTCAAGACCAGCCTGAACAAGACCGAGACCCCGTCTCTACTAAAAATAGAAAGAAATTAGCTGGACAACTAAAATATAGAGAAAAAATTAGCCGGGCATGGTGGCGCATGCCTGTAGTCCCAGCTACTGGGGAGGCTAAGGCAGGAGGATCGCTGGAGCCCAGGAGTTTGAGGTTGCTGTGAGCTAGGCTGACACCATGGCACTCTAGCCCAGTCAACAGAGTGAGACTGTGTCTTAAAAAAGAGAGAGAGAGAGAGAGAGTAAACATTTGGGCACCTACAACAACAGAGAGCAAGAGAGAATTGTAAACTTTACTAACTAAATCAAAAAGGTTTTGCTCATTCACCACTGACTCTTTCCAATACCAAAGCAGCAGAAGTAGGGGGGAAAAGGAGAAAAAGGAACAAAAGAACAGAACATATCCCTCCATCCTACATGCTACACTCTAAGCATCACGTCAAAGGGGTTGGTGGAAGTAGACTATGAATCATATGAAAGATGAAAGTTTTGATCTTATATTGTACTATATTTTCTTTAAAACTTGGAAATAACACTGTTAATATCTGAAAGTTCTCTGAAAAAATTGTGCGACCCTCCCAAGTTGCCAACAAGAAGCAAGGAATAGAGATTGGACCAAGCATGTTTGAAAGCACTAATGTTTTAAAGCTGTTTCTTGATTTTAACCATGGAGGTTGGCTTGTTTAATAAACAAGTTAAAAATGCATATTCCTTTTTTTCCCGCAATTCAATTCTTGAATTTCTATCCTCTTACTGCCCTTCACTTACTCCTCCATTCAGAACTTTAAATATTTTGCTCCTTAAATAATTTTTTAATTAAAGAAAATTCTTAAATGGTGATTTTGGAGCAAAGGTACATACAGCACAGTGACATTTATAATAGCAAAAACCTGAATAAGCCATAAAAAATTATAAATACAGAAGACTGAGGTAGTTTCATTCCCATGTATTGAAGTTCTAGATAAAACTCTTGGACAAAAAATTTACTGTATCTTTGTCTCTGTTTGATGACCTTTGTATCTAAGGACCTTCAGATTAGACTGATTCTCTCTAAGAATGTTTTCTAAAAGAGACTTTACTAGTAAAAGAAATTATTCTCAGTTAGTTCCTTAGATCTGACCTGGTAAATGTACAAGATGGGAAGGAAATGAAGCTGCAATGGATAAGTTGCACTAGTATCATTCTATCTCAGAGTCTTACTTGGTTTGATGAAAATAAGCAAGGATAAGCATACTTACAAACATGTCCACATTTTAATGTATTTAGACATACATAATGATATTCAGAAACTGAAAAGTACTATATAGATGATATTTTCTATAAATATTCACAAAAATGAGGGGTATCACAGAAATATGTATTTTTCAAATTTAGTGCAGTCTCTGTTAACAATTCTAAAGTAATACCATAGTAATTCCATGTAGTTGGAAGTAAATGAAAATATTGATATTCAATATTTCAGTATAACATTTAGAGGAATAATTTTTAAATTTTGTCTATAACTGACACATAATAATTGTACATGTTTATGGGGTACAGTGTAATATTTCAACATATATTTTATACATACACACACACATTATACCTACTAGAGGACTAATTTTAAAATAAAGGGTCATAACAATGTTTTACAAGATCAATTTAGTGGGTCATATCAGAGAATACATTTAAAAACGATATTGGAAGGCAGCTATTTTCACCACTATATACTAACACTGCAATGAAAATCAAAACCTTAATGAGATATCACCTAACTCCAGTGTGAATGGCCTTTATCAAAAAGTCCCAAAACAGCAGATGCTGGCATAGATGCAGAGAGAAAGAAACACTTACACACTGCTGGTGGGACTGCAAAGTAGCACAACCTTTATGGAAAGTAGTATGGAGATACCTCAAAGAACTAAAAATAGACCTACCAGCAATCCCATCCAGCAATCCCACTATTGGAGACTTACCCAAAGAAAAAAAAGTCATTTTATCAAAAAGACACGAATGTATATAGCAACACGATTCACAATCATAAAGACGTGGAATCAACCCACGTGCCCATCAATACACAAGTAGATTAATAAAATGTGGTATATGTATACCATGGAATACTACTCAGCCACAAAAAATGGTAAACTAATACCTTTTGTAACAACCTGGAGGGAACTGGAGACCATTCTTCTAAGTGAAGCATCACAAGAATGGAAAAAACAAACACCACATGTACTCACTATTAAACTGGAACTAATCATTCAACACTCATGGGCACATATGAAAGTAAAACCCCAGGGAAATCAAGTAGGTGGGAGGGGAGAGAAGGAAGCAAGTAAATCCACACCTAACGTGTACAACGCATGGTATCTGGGTGATGAGCTAACTTTTAACTTTGACTCAAACTGTACAAAAGCAATTCATGTAACCAAAACTTTTTCACCCCTGTTATATTCTGAAATAAACAAATAAAAATAAAAATGATATTAAACAGAAAAAGATAAAAATATTAGATATCATTTTGAAGTTTCATGAAACTTTTATTTGAGTTAAATATATAAAGAAACATGCACACACATATGTATATGATGAGTTACAGTAGAAACTCTAGTCTTACTGTGAGTTCCAGTCAAAATAGTTGAAACCTCCCTACATAGAGTACAATGGGCCTTTCAAATTTTGTGGAGGATCAAGGTTTCTTTGTGCACGTACATGTGTGTGTGAGTGTGTGTGTGTGTGTGTGTGTGTGTGTGTGTGTGTATACACATCAACATCTTCCAAAGAGTTCATACACTGAAATAATAGGAATACTTTTGTTCTAAAGATGTCCTCCAAAAGGTACAAATAGTCTCTAGTCTATATAAAATCCATAAAAAATTTCTGGAGAATTACATCCGATATTTGTTTTTGAATGCATAGCAGGTGCCTTATTGCTGGTTGCTGAATGCCTGCTAGTGTACCATGCGGTGCTCATTACACTACATGCTGAGCAACCAGTCAGCTGGAGAACACTGGCAGGGAAATGGGTACTTCATGAATAAACATTTGCTTAAAGATCACATTATGTGTGGCCACTTTTGTAACTGCTGTGTTTAGTCCTTTGTTGTAAATTGAGACCAAACCAATGTAAAAAATGCAAGATCATTTTAGTGTTCATAGATGCTGAAATTTATGTAATTTTCAGACATATTTGTGTGATGGATGGTGTTATCAGAATACCCTAACATGGAAATGCTATTGTATTCCTCTGAGTACGTTAGCTGCCTATCTTCTATTTTAGGTCAAATTCCCTAGGTGACAAATAACAGAGAATTAAAAAGTAAAGGAATAAATGAAAAGAAAAAAAGTCAATGGTAAAGCTATGGCTGTCCTAAAACACTTTTACTCTTGAAGAGGTTTCTGAAGGTTAATTCTTGCTGGCAAGGAAACTGCTTTGGATTGACATTTTGAGTGACTTTTAGCAAAGTAAAATCTGCAGATAAGTGCTAGTAGGCAAAGTACAATTTAGGACATCTCAACAAAAAAGTACATTTATATTCATGATTAAATTCATTTTTCTTTTTATATAATGAGGAAAATTTTGAATAATTTTTCAATAACAAATCAGCTGGCATTATGGGCATGAGGAACTATTACAAAAATGGCTTATAATTTTGCATTCAGCTTCTCAATGTAATTTCTAGATCTATTGTATTTCAGCTTTTACTGGTGATTATTATGTTTTTAAGTACTCCTTTAACCTAGTATTTGCAATCTCAATCTTCTACTTCTTTTCTTTTCATTTTATTCAGAAAAATGTCATTACAGAGAAAATATTGTCATCTTAGTTCATTTTTTCTCTGCATTATAAACATACATAGCATCTTTCCTCTTGTTCTCCACTGCTAACAAATATGAGTTTTATGAGACTATTTCATATCTAAATATTCTACTTGAAGGATGATAAGCTGAAAAGGAAATACAGAAGAATAATGAGCATTTTTCTTAAAGAAAGCTCTAATCATAATATTATTATTAATATGAACATGATTTATCAGTTCTATGGGTTAAAGGTAATTTCTTCTATTTAAATTATAAAGAAAGTTAATTTACTGTTTAAATTAAGGAAAAGTCACGATATGAATAAGTAGAACATTTAAAAAATCCTATTTAACATACATTAGCACATTTTTTTTAAAAAATGAAACCAAATACATAATTATCAAGGAATGTCTGTTGATTTCTAACTTAATAGATAAATGGCCTAGTCAAAATAAAACAAATTTTATACGAAAAAAATATGACAAGCATAGAAAAAAGTTCTTTTTTTTTACATACATATAAAAATATCCAAATATTTGGGGTACTGTGCAGTTAAATTGAAATTTAAATAACATGATCAAGCTAGTACAAAGATATTACTAAAACAGCAATAAAAATGCCCCTACAAAATTCACTAATGGCTAACTAAATGTTAAAGGAGGTTAACACACACAAAGTTTCAACACTAGATTAAATTACATTACATGAAATGATATCACTTGGTGTGAAACTTGTCAGATGACCTTATCCTAGAGATTATAGGGGTGAAATTTTAGAAATAAGATACTGAGATGACAAGATATCTGTATTTAGTACAGAATTCTCAAGGTGTATGTGGAGCTTCACCCAATGGCTTTTTTTTATACAACTGAGTTTATCTGAAAGAAAAAGATCTAAATAAAATGTATGTTTAACAATATGTACAATTACAAAAGTGGGAATGCATTGATAACAGTTGCCAAATAGCAAGCCCAATGTGGCACTTGTAAAATTTGATTTTTATCAGTAAAGATATATGATTTCCACAGGTAATCCTAAAATGCCTTAACGCAAAAATAATTTTAAGGTATTTCCAAGCTGATAAAACCCCTATATTTCTGGAAGAAGTAAGCACAAACCCTCTCTGAAGGAATCGACCTTCTATAGTAGACTGCCTTAATGACTTCCCTAAAACAAAATATCAAAAAGTATTACCTTACTTTCGAAAGCCACAAAAATAACAAGAAAAAGTCACTATGAATGACAACCACTGGAAACAAAAAACAGCCAATCAGATCTCATAATGTCTCATAATTGGAGTTATTAAACACAGAACATAAAATATGGATGATCAATATGTTCAGAGAAACAGAACATGTGAAAATATGAGCAATTTTTTAAAAATTTGATGCATTTTTTAAATTTCAGAATATTATGGGGAAATTTAGAGGATAATAGTAACTCAGCAGATTTTTTTAAAGAATCAAGTAAAACTTATAAAATTAATTATAAAATTATGAAACTTAATGAATGAGTTTAAATTATAATTAAATGTGTTGACAGATTTTGTTAGCCCAATGAATCCCAGCAATGTAAATGAAAGTAATTAAAGGAAAGTCCACACACAGAGACAGCACAGGAATACTGTGGAACACAAAAGACAAAGAAAAAAATTTTATTATACTAAGAGGGAAAAGAAAGACTACCCTCAAAAGAACAATACTTACACAGACAGCTTACTTAACTAACATTAACAATAGAAGCCAGAAGCTAATACATGTGCTTTCAATGTGCTGAGAGAAAGTACTCGTTAACTTAAAATCTTATACTTAGTGAAAATTTTTATCAATATAATATGGTACAGTTTTGAAAACAATTGACCTTACTTGATAAAGTTTAGCATACATGCATCATAATTTCAAGCATATTAAAGACAGTAGGCAAAGCAAGGTCAAAGCCAAAGCCTGAGTGATTTGATCAATAAAGATACAAGAGCCACTTTAGATTCAAACTATTTATTAGTCATATATCAAAATGGAGTTCTACTCAGCCACAAAAAACAATGGTGATCTAGCACCTCTTGTATTATCCTGGATAGAGCTGGAGCGTATTCTAATAAGTGAAATATCACAAGAACAGAAAAACAAGTACCACGTGTACTCACCGTCAATTTGGTATTAACTGATCAACACTTAAGTGCCCATATAGCAATAACATTCATTGGGAGTCGGGCACACGGGAGGGGAGGAGGAGTGGGTATATACGCACCTAATGGGTGCCTTGCGCATGGTCTGGGGGATGGACATGCTTGAAACTCTGACTCAGGTGGGGCAAAGACAATATATGTAATGTAAACATTTGTACCCCCGTAATATGCTAAAATAAAAAAAAAATTAAAAAAAAAAAACGGTAACCAAATGTGGCAGCTTCCCATGATTTTTGTCATACACCAAACAGGACAGCATTGAAACAAAGGGGACGGATTTCTGCAACATGAGTTGTGGGATACCCTGTTCACTGAAGAGCCCATTCCAGACTGCAGCAAAGTGATTTCATAGTCTGCAGCTCTATTCTGAGGTAGGCAAAGCAGAAAGCCAAATGCGTAATCAGAACCTGGGAGGTGATAGCAAACTGTCTTAAGACAGCTTCCCAAGGGAAATATGGAGGTGAGTGAGAGATGGACTGAAGGCAGCTCCTCCCAAGTTTCCTGTCCTGTGGTGTTCTGTGAGGATCATAAGGAGTTCTGCCAAGACTCAGGTTAGCTGTGGTTCAAGCCTTTGCTTCATGGTCCATGTGGATAGGTGCAAAGTAGCAGGTTTCCTGTTCTACACATACAATTTGTTAATTCCATTCCTGATGTGTATCCTAGAGAAACCAGCTAGCAAATATTAGGAAACATGCACAAGAATAATGGTCACATTATTATTTGTGATATAGCAAAAAGACTAGAAGCAATCCAAATGTCCATCTATGACAGAATGGATAAATAAGTTGTGGTATATTCATACAAAGGAATTCTATGTAGAAAATTAAACGAAGACACTATAGTTACATATAAGGTTATAAATGAATCTCAGAAACATAAAATGAACAACGACAACAGCAAAAGAAAACAAAAGATCTTATAGAATATCATACATAGATATGTTCCATTTATATAGCATTAAAAAATTCAAAATTAAAGTATAATTTATTAGGAATGGAAATTCATGTGGTAAACTTATCATGAAAAGCAAAGAAATTATAATTAAAAAATTCAGAGTAGTGTTTACCACTGAGGGAATTGGTAATGGGATGGGATTTGGAGAGAGCACACAGGAAACCTCAAAGTTAATGGGCACTATTCGTTTCTTTTAACTAGGTATTTGAATGCACGGGTGTTTGTTGTATTGTTACTTCTCACAGCTTGCATAAGTCTTGTTGAATTAATGACGACATAAGTGATTTAAAAATGTTGGTTTTTAAATTCCACTATTGCCTCTGTATTTCTTAGAAAATATTATTCTAAAAGAACGGTTTTATGTCTTCCATTCTCTCCCTTTTTAAAGTATCGCTGATGGACTCATGGATTATTTTGTTATTCAGTGTGTTACGATCCATGACCATCCTCCTCCTCCTCCTTCTCCTCCTTCTTTTTCTTCTTATTTTTAATTTAAAAAATGCTATATCTTTTAATTTGGGAATAATCTAGATTTACCAAAGAGTTGTGAAACTAGTACAAAGGATATTAACTTATCCTTCATGCAGATTCTTCAAATATTAACATATTATATAACCATAGTATAATCTCATAAACAAAAATTTTAAATTGATGAAAGAGTATTAATTACATTTACAAACCTCATTTGAATATTGACAATTGTTCTACTTATGTCTTCTCATTATTTTTCTTTTAAAAGCTCAAATTGTTCCACAATTGACCAATCAGAGCCTCTTCAAACTTGCCAATATGTCCTTTTAGCATATTGCTATTAGTCTTTGATCACTTCTTCACTCTCCAGGCTACCAAGATAATCAAGACTCATCTTGTATTTTCCCTACCTTAGCCCTAGAATCAATCATTTCTCTAAAAAATACCCAATATTTTGATGGAAGTAAAGTTTAAAACCAAGATCTAAGTGTTACATGTGCTCAATAATATTCATGTTTGTGGTAGTGGCTGAATAATGCCCCCTCCCAAAGATATCCATGTCCCAATCCCTGGAACCTGTGAATATTATCATATATGGCAAAAAGGTGAATATTATCTCATATGGCAAAATATGTGATTAAATTGAACTTGAGAGGGGGAGATTATCTTGAATTATCCTGGTGAGCCCTAAACACAATCATATGTACCCTTATAGGAAGGAGGCCGGGTATATTTCACAGATAAGCGGAGAAAGCAATGAGATCATGAAGTCATAGATTGAACTGATGTGGCCGCCAGCCATGAGATCCTAACAGCTACCAGAACTGGAAGAGACAAGCAACAGATTCTTCCACCAGAGACACCGGAGGGAGCACAGCCCTGCTGACATCATGATTTTGGCTCATCAATACTTACTTTGGATTTCAGCCTCCAGAATTGTGAATAAATTTCGGTTGTTTTAAGTCACCAAGATTTTGGTAACTTTTTACAGCAGCCAAGTAAATTAATATAGTGTATTACTTCTGGGCACTTTTTAGTGCACGTAGAGTCAGGAAATATAATTTTAGTGAAACTATGAGTTCATACTGTTACTTTCAATTCAAATTCAATACTACAGGATGCTTTTCCCCTTTCATATTTTAATCTCCCTCTTTTCCTACTGAGAACTTGTTTCCAATAACATCAATATTTCATTTAATGCTTTTATCCTCAGATAAACAGAAAATAATTTCAAAGTTACCACACCAATACTTTTATCAAAATCAAACCCACCAAGTAAAAGTCGAGATTTTGTTGTAGTGAAATTTGTCATTAGAATGTATCCCACTAAGTATGTAGACACAGAGTACTGTGTTCTTATTTTAGTGAATTATTTTTATGTGGGATCTTCATCAACTTTAGAATATTTTATTTCATCTTTTTGGATTTAATTTCATTTTTATTTTTACTTTTTTATTTCAGAATATTACATGTGTATAAATGTTTTGGCTACATGAATTGCTTTTGTACAGTTTAAGTCAAAGTTATAAGTGTGCCCATCACCAGATAGTGCACACTGTACCCCTTAGGTGTGATTTTACCCATTCCCTCCTCCCCACTCCCACCTGCTCTATATATATTGAGTGTGGATGAATTAGTTCTAATTTAATAGTGAGTACATGTGGTGATTTTTTTTTCCATTCTTGTGATACTTCATTTAGGAGAATGGTCCCCAATTCCATTCAGGTTGTTACAAAAGGAATTAGTTTTTTTACGGCTGAGTAGAACTCCATGGTATACATATGCCACATTTTGTTAATCCACTCATGTATTGATGGGCACTTGAGTTGATTCCACATATTTGTGATTGTGAATTGTGCTGCAATAAACATTCAAGTACGATTGTCTTTCTGATAAAATGGCTGTTTTTCCTTTGGGTAAATACCCAGTAGTGGGATTGCTGGGTCAAATGGTAGGTCTACTTTTAGTTCTTTGCGATATCTCCATACTATTTTCCATAGAAGTGGTACGAGTTGTAGTCCCACCAACAGTGTATAAAGTGTTCCTTATTCTCCACATCCATGCCAGCAACTATAGTTTTGGGACTGTTTTTTTTTTATTTCAGTATATTACAGGGGTACAAATGTTTAGGTTACGCATATTGCCTTTGCCCCACCCGAGTCAGAGCTTCAAGTGTGTCTATTCCCCAGACGGTGTGCACTGCACCCATTAAGTTTGAATATACCCATCCCCTCCTCCCCCCTACCACCTGCCTAACAGCCGATGAATGTTACTACTATATGTGCACATAAGTGTTGATCAGTTAATACCTAGTTGATGTTGAGTGCATGTGATGCTCGTTTTTCCATTCTTGTGACACCTGACTTAGTAGAATGGACTCCAGCTCTATCCAGGGTAATACAAGAAGTGCTAGATCTCCATTGTTTTTTGTGGCTGAGTAGAACTACATGGGACTTTTTGATAAAAGCCATTCTCACTGGGGTTAGGTGATATTGATATCTCATTATGGTTTTGATTTGCATTTCTCTGATGAGGACTGACGTTGAGCATTTTTTTCATATGTTTATTGGCCATTAGTCTATCTTCTTTTGAAAAGCTTCTGTTCATGTCTTTTGCCCACTTTAATGGGGTTGTTTGGTTTTGTTCTTCCTGATTTACTTGAGTTCTTTGTAGATTCTGATTATTAGCCCTTTATCGGATGTATACCTTTTGAATATTTTCTCCCACTCTGTACGTTGTCTATTTGTTCTATTGATTGTTTCCTTGGCAATGCAGAGCTTTTAAATTTAATCAAGTCCCATATATTAATTTTTGTTGTTGCTGTGATTGCCTCTGGGTCTTCTTCATAAATGCATTGCCTAGGCTGATTTCTAAAACAGTTTTCCAAACATTTTCTTATAGAATTCTTATAGTTCCATGCCTTAGGTTTAAGTCTGCTATCCATCTTGAATTAAAGCTGATTTTTGTGAGTGGCGAGAGGTACAGATCCTGTTTCAGTCTTCTACTTGTGGCTGTCCAATTTTGCCAGCACCATTTACTGAATAGGGATTCTTTTCCCCAGTATATGTTTTTGTCTGCTTTGTCAAAGATCAGATGGCTATATGAGGATGGTTTTATATCTGGGTTCTCAGTTCTGTTCCATTGGTCTGTGTCTCTGTTCTTGTGCCAGTGCCAACAATGTTGATTCTGCTGATCCATGAGCCTGATAATGTTTTTTCCATTTGTTTACATCCTCTGTGATTTCCACCCTCTGTGATTTCCTTCCTCTTTGATTAGTAATTCTCCTTATAGAGGTCTTTCACCTCCTTTGTTAAATATATTCTTAGTTATTTTATTTTTTTGTTGTTGTTGCTCTTGTGAAATGTACTGCGTCTTTGATTTGATCCTCAGCTTGACTGTTGGTGCATATAAATGCTACTGATTTAAATACATAAAACATTTATATGTTTCAAAAATCAGAATTAAGTAAAAAGTAATATGCAGTCATGCCTCAGTCTTACTCCTTCGCTCCATTCCTATCTACCACATATATGGTGAATATTTTTATTAGCATCTTATTTGTTTCCTCACATTTTTCAATGTTTACATTATATCCAGTAATTCACTCCATATTAGCTCAAAAAGAACACCTTTATTCTTTTTATTAACTTTTTATTTTGACATAATTGCTGAATTGCATGCAGTGGCAGTAAATAATCAGAGAGATCCCATATATGCTTCACCCAGTTTCCCCTAATTGCAACATCTTACATAACTATTGTACATTATTATGACTAGGAAATTGAAATTGATACACTCCACTTATTCATATTTCACCAGTGTTATATAGATTGTGTGTCTGTGTGCACTTATTTCATTCTGTGCAAATTCACGTGACCATTGCCCCAGTCAGGATATAGTATACTTTCATTACCACAAGTCTGTCACGTTGCCTTTTCATTGTCACAGCCACATCCTTCTCTCTAACTATTCATAATCTCGGGAGACCACTAATCTGTTCTTCATCAATATAATTTTGTCATTTCATAAATGCTATATAAAAAGAATCCTATGGTATGGAATGTTTTTATATTTGCATTTTTTAACTTAGCATAATTCCTCTAAGACCCAACTAAATTGTATGTATCAATAAATTGTTCTTTTGTGTTGCTAAGTAGAATTCCATGGTATATATGTACCACAGTTTAATCATTTTCCCATTGAAAGACTTTGGGGTTGTCTTCAATTTCTGGCTATACCTAATAAAGCTGTGATGAACATTCATGCATAGGTTTTTATGTGAACATAAGTTTATATTTCTTTGAAATAAATGGCCAAGAGTGCATTTGCTGCATCATATGATAAATGCATATTTAGTTTTATAAATAACTTCCATATTCTTCCCAGTGACTGTACTAGTTTACATTATCAGCAATTTATGAGTCTTACAGTTTATTTGCACTCTTACTAGCATGTGGTGTTTTTACTGTTTTTTATTGTACTCATTCTGATAGGCATGTAGTGATATCTCATAGTGCTTTTAACTTCTATTTTCCTAATGACTGATAATGTTGAATATATTTTCATGTACTTCATTCCATCTATATAACCTCTTTAATAAAATATCTGTTCTTGTATTCTTCCCATTTTCTAATTGGACTGCTTGGGGTTTTTTTTATTGTAGTTTATTTTACTCTTGAGTTTTAAAAGTTCGTATATATTCTTACATATTCAGCAAGTCCTTTATTGGATATGTGGTTTACAAATATTTTCCCAGCTTGTAGCTAGTCTTTTTCTCCTCTTAAAAAGGTCTTTCAGAGAGCAAATTATGCTTTTAAATTTTGATGAGGTCCAATTTATCAAATTGGCCTTAATGGATTATGCTTTTGTTGTCAGATCTAAGGAGTCTTCCCCTAGCCCTATTCCCTGAAGATTTGTTTCTGTTTTACTAAATGTTGTAAAGGTTTACATTTTATATTTAAGTTTGTAATTAATACTGAGTTAAATTGTTTATAAGGTGTGAGATTTAAGCCAACATTCATTTTTCTTGCTTGTGGATATATATTTGTGTCAGTGCCATTTGTTGAAAAGACTGTAGTTTTTGCATTAATTCCTTTAGTATCTATTGCAAAAGGAATTTTTACATCATTTGCTAAAGTCAGTTGAATGTATGTGTGTGGATCTATTTCTTGGTTTTCTGTTCTGCTCCATTGTTCTATGTTTCCATCCCTTTACCAATTCTACACTGTGTTGATTATAGTGGCGATACAGTAAGTCCTAACATTGAGTAGGTGATTTGGCCCATTTTATTCTTTTCAAGATTGTTTCACCTATTGCAGGGCCTGTGCTTTTCCAAATAAATTTTAGAACAAACTTCTCTAGGTCTAGAAAAATATCTTGTAGTGATTTTAAGAGGAATTTCTTGAAATCTACAGATCAATTTGGAGAGAAATGACATCTTTCTTTAAACCTTCAATAAAGTGTATTATCTTTTCTTCTCCAAGCTTTATTAAGGTATAAATGACAAAGATTGTATGCATTTATGGTATACTGTGTGATGCTTTGATATATGTATACCTTGTAAATGACTAAATCAAGCTAATTGACATATCTATTAGCTCACATACTTACCGCATTTTTTAGCATGGTGAGAACATTGATACCTACTTTCTCTGATGACAGTAGAATTGAATTAGAAACCAATACCAGAAAGATGTCTGGCAAATCCCCAATATTAGAAAAGTAAAAAACACACTTCTAAATAACCCATAGATATAAGAAAAGTCAAATGGAAATTACAAAGTTTTTTGATTGATTTAAATAACCAGTGTTTCAAATTATAGGAACATAAACTTGCGACAGTAATCTAAGATTACCATAATTTTAAGAATATGCTTTTATTAATAATAATCCAAAGATAAACTAAATTTTAAAATTATATGTCACACATGCCATAGTTTCTTTCTTTAATATTTTCTAAACTGTTTAACATATTAGTGATATGGTTTGAAGGGAGTGAAACCATATATTCATTAATGGTTTTGGTAACGTTTTTGCATACCATAAATTAAAGCTATTTGTAAAATTACAGGAAATCTATCATATAATGTCAGGGGCTAAAATATTATATCTACACATTTCTATTCAATTTTAAATTATTGAAATGATCAATAAGAGAGAAAACTTACCAGTCCATGTTTTATTCATTTATTCATTCACTTACTTATTAATTTAAAAATATCTATTGAACTGTTAACAAGTGTCAGATACCATCTAGATGCCTAGAATATAATGAAGAATATTACAGACATCATTTCTTGTTTTACAGAATATATTCTTATAGGGCTTATAAGACTATACCTAAGAAGAATCGAATCGTAAATTTAACTCACATTCCATTTCATAAGTACAGATAATATATATTGATTTTATTTTGTAACTCATCTGTCCTTTTTCTGCAAAGCTCCATACTCTAGTTACTTGTAAAATCAACTGGCCACATGAAGAACAAAATGTTTCATGAAAAGGGAACAGGAAATATGAATTCCATAAACAAATTTGGAATATTCAGGACTAGATAAGAGGCCAGTGTAACTGGTACATAATGAAGCAAGCTATAGTACACGATCAGGATGGAAAAATAAATATATAAAAATGACTATCTCTACTTAAGAAACTACTCCATTAACATTACACTATTATGCTCTTGATACAATGTCAATGAATACATTTCATCATATGTGCTTCTTAAATTTTTCATTGATATCCATAAAAATGTGGAAAATATTTAGTAAAAATATGTCATTTTATGAACCTCATTTTGGTAATTTTGGTAATGTTGATGGTGAGGCAGGACTCATTTCAGTAACACTAATCGAAAGTAGGAAAAGAAGGAAGTGGAAAGGACACAAAGGAAAAATGACTATAATAAAAAGATATTCTTATAAAAAGAGTGCTAACTTTATTTTAAATAATCTAAATTTAAGAATAGCTGATAAAGGGCCGGGCGCGGTGGCTCACGCCTGTAATCCTAGCACTCTGGGAGGCCGAGGTGGGTGGATCGTTCTGAGCTCAGGAGTTCGAGACCAGCCTGAGCAAGAGCGAGACCCCATCTCTACCAAAAATAGAAAGAAAATTAATTGGACAGCTAAAAATATATACAGAAAAAATTAGCCGGGCATGGTGGCACATGCCTGT
>RJWJ010017210.1:0-33346 GCA_004363605.1 Indri indri
GATGGTGATGATGATGGTGGGGATGATGATGATGGAGATGATGGTGATGATGATGGTGGGGATGATGATGGAGATGATGGTGATGATGATGGTGGGGATGATGATGGAGATGATGGTGTTGATGATGATGATGATGATGGTGGTGGTGGTGGTGGTTGTCATGCCTTGCTAACCTCGGGGAAGGATTGAGGACATTGGTGTGTGGAAAAGGGACCCAGCTCCAAGTTCTTGGATTACTTGCACACTTGGGTAAGGCGTAGAATATTCCTGAACCTCAGTTTCCCCACTTGCAAAATGGAAATGATAATGTCTTTATAAGGTCTAAAGGCATATGCGAATATTCGTGGCTTTGCTATTATAACTCAGAGGACTACAATGACTAGTGTTCGGACATTTCTGTTCATTTGCATTGGTTTATGTTAGGTGAGATTTTGAAACTTACTTCTTCTACACTATTTTAAAACAAAACAAATGCAAAAAGTACAAAAGGTGATCTGAGAAGGCCCATCCCTGCGCATTGGCGTGTGTTTGGGGTGGACCCAGGTCCCGGCCCGTGCAGGCTTGTCTGCTGGTGCCTGCAGGTGACCCCTCCTCACAGTCTTTGCTCTGGTTCCCACTCGGGGCCTCAGCCACCCGCGGGTGCTCGCACCACAGCCTCTGCCTGAGCCAGCGAGCCCCCTTCCCACCCCGGAGCCAAGCGGCTGGGGATGGCGGGGCGTCCCCAGAGCCACCAGCAGTGGCTCACTTGTCTGCAGTGAACTCCGAGAAGTGAAAGGGACCCAGCTCTCTCCCCCCTTGAGGTCACCCAGTGGATTGTCCCCGATTTTGCCTTCGCACGCATCTTAGTCCAAATCAGATTCGGTTCTGTCACGTGGAGCTTCATTTCATTTCATAGTTCCGCTGGCTTTGATCTTGTCGGCACAGTTCAGACATCGTCCCTTTCCTGGCTTCTCTGAGCCCCAGGCGCCTCCTTGCTGACAGAGCCTGCTGCTCCTGTAACACGCACTCACCCCTAATGAGCTACTTAAAAAATAAGCATTGATTTCCAGATAAAAAATCACAATTAATTTTAAATGCCTTCTGTAAACCTTGTTACAAATAATTGCCAGAAACACACAAAGTCTGAAATTAATTAAAATCGACAGCCTCGTTTGATGCGGGGTGTGCTTCTTGTTTCCTGGTTGTGTCTGTGAACCATGCAGCCCTTGCTTGGGCACAAGCAGTGGCCACGAGCTGCCGGGCGGGGTGAGCTTGCCAAGGGACCAGCTGAGCTCCTGGGCCATGGATGAGCGGAGAGAACACAGGCCTGGGGTCGTCCAGACCTGGCTATAGCCCTGCACCCTCTGGTAGTCAGGTCACCTTCCGAGCCTCAGGTTCCTCATCTGCAAAATGGGTTTAGTAATGCCAGCCTCACAGGACTGCACAGAGGTGATGCTCAGTGCTTGTTCTTGTCTTCCTATCCACTCTCCCTGCCCCAGACCAGCCTTGGAAAGGGAGTCCTATTGTTTCGTTCACTCGCTCACTTCTGCAGTGAGAGAAATGGCAGCTGACAGGCAACAGAGGTGGCAGGGATGCCAGGGGTCCTCTCATCTGGGCAAAATACTGAGGCTCAGAACGGGGAAGTGGCTTGGTCTAGGCCAGGCCTGGCAGAACCAGGATTCCGAGACCCCCGGCCTAGGCCTGTGTCCACCCACCACATTCCTGTTCTCTCGAGGGTGGTTGGTAATTGGGAACTGGCACTTGCCAAGGCAGAGGGTGCCAGCTGAGCTCCTGTGGTCCCCTTGCCCCCTGGGGTAGCATAAGCCCCTTTCTCAGCAGTGAGGTGTATAGGGGTGAGTCATTCCTTCAGCTGGGTTGCTATGGTAACTGGATGCATTTATAGTAAGTTCCATTCATGGTCAACCTTTTGTCAGTTTCCATTCCAGAACTCTCAGAATCACTCAGGCATGTCCTTGAGCAGAATGCCCTGGGTATTGCTGTAGCCTGTCACATTTCTTCTATGGTCCCTGTGTAACTGTTGTTAAGGGGCACAGAGAAGCCAGCACCCCCTCCCCCCCCCCTTTCTGAAAGAGCACAGGTGCAGGGCTTGCTCTACCAGGGACTGATTCTCAGGTGCAGCCCTTCACTGACCAAAGCGCTAGTCAGCCACTTCGCATCTTTCGATCCTGGTTTCCTCATCTGCAAGATGAGGACAGTAAAATTTCCCCGATCATCAGCCTGTTTGTTCTTTGAGCCGGGGCTTCCTGAGCAGGCCTTGGGTGAGGGTGCTGGGAGGACACAGACCAGCAGCACAGGGTCCCTGCCTTCCACCCGCCTGTAGCCAGGCCTGGAAACAGATCGGCGCACCCCAACTCGAGTGAAACGGCGCTCAGAAGTCGAGGGGGTCCTGGGAAGGAGCTACCAGCCCAGCCAGGGGCGGCTGGAGGCAGTGTCCGGGAGGAGGGTGGGGATGACATGGGAAGGGTGCTTGGCAGGTAGTGCGGCTCCGTCGTGACAGTCTCCTGCCTCCCTCCCTCCCGGTCTCCGGGTCTCTCCTCCCCTCCGTCTCCTCTTTCTCCAACCCGATGGGAAGCTTGGGCAACAAAAGTCGTTCCTCACCGCCTTTCGTCGAATACCTTTGGTCCCAGAGACAAATGGGACCCCCCAACCCCCACCCATGTCTCTGCAGACAGCAGCTACGGAGAAGAGAATAAAGTTTGGGAGTTATTTATTTCTCATTTTGCAGAAATGTTTATTTGAGAGCAGCATGGCAAGGTGGAATGGTTTGATTTGATTAGCAAGTCTAAATGTATTAGCAGCAAGACAGAAACGATATTACAATTAGCGGTAATTAGCTGTGCTGATGACTCTGGGCGGCAGTGCAGGGTGACAGATGCTGCTTTCTGGTCCTGGGTTAGACAGAGAGGGCACCTTACCCTTGCGAGGGGACTTTGTTCCCTGGGGCAGGCAGGGGATCTTGGCCTGGTGGTTGTCAAGTCTGGGTAACGGCTGATTAGTCACTGGGAAGAGACACAGGTGCTGGCACCCGCTTCTGTGTAAAGTGACTTCGTGGTGTTCGGGGAGGCAGTGGGCCTGACTTCCACAGAGCTGGAACCTTCTAAGCTGCCCTGAATTCGCACTGCTGATGACAGTGGCAGTGGCTTCCTTGTACTCCAGTCATCTCTTTGCGGTTCTTTATCGTACTATACGGCCCCTCCAAACCCCATCCACTCTGGCCGACTGGCCGGTTCTCCCCGCCGAGCCTTGGGCCTGTGCTGCATCCCTGGGCCCAGCCCGGCCTGTAGCAAGGACCCCGTGTGGTGAGTGCTCAGTCACCCTGCAAGGTGCTGGACGTGTACTTAGGAGTCACTAGGAGCTGTGTGATCACATCTCTGCACATTAGTTTCCTTCTTTGTGTGTTATCAGGGACTACAAACCAGGCCAAGGGGTGGGTAGAGACACCTAAGCCCCTGCACCTGTCCCCCTGGAGTTCAGGTCTCCCGATGGGTCCAGACACGCAGACATCCTGCAGAAAGAAGCCACGTGCTTCTTTTGGGGTGATGGAAATGTTTTGGAACTAGGTAGAGGTGGTGGTTGCACAACTTCGTGAAGAGACTAAATGCCTCCACGTTGTATGCTTTAAAGTGGTTAATTTTTGTGAATTTCACCTTATTGAAAAAAGAAGCAAAGTAAGAAGATATTTTGGAAGCCCAAACACCGTACACTAGGTGCGTCTCGGAGGGTTTAGAGATAAAGTTTCTGAACACACAGCCAGTAGAGGGAGCTGGTCACAGGCGCCGAGTCTGCCTCTGAGCAGGCAAAGGCCCAGAGGGTGCGGAGGGGAGAGGCCTGTCTGCGAGGCCCTGGGCACATCCCGGGCTCCAATGAGGAAGTGGCTGGAGTGGACACTGGGTAGAGGTGAGACACATTTCCTTTCTGCCTGTGGCTGCCCAGGGGCTGCGGGACGGGGCTAGGGTGCACCATCCTGTGGCTGCCGGGAGGCCGGCAGCCCTGCCTGTCCTGGGGTGGCCTCCTGATCCCCCTTGCACTATCTTGGGTGCACGTCAGAGACCATGGCAGCCTCAAGTGTTGGCCGCACTTTGCCTGGTGTCACAGATGGATGTGGCCTTGGTAGCCGCATCAGTCAGGCAGTCCACACCGAAGGACCAGGGCTGCTCAGGGGGGCTGCTCCTCCCCATCCCCCACTCTCCCAAACCACCAGGAGGATCCTCTGGGCTCCAGGTCTGTGCTGGCCCGTGTGTGCTGTGGGTGTGGGGGAGGGCACGCCAGATGTGGGCCGCCCACAGGGGGCTGTCTGTCCAGAGCTGCCTGAGGCTGTGGGTCTGGGGTGACAAAGCCGGAGCAAACGCTTTCTGGACTCCAAGTGCAGACTCAGTTCCGGGGACGATTGCTGGGGTGGGCTGGGAGCCGGGGAGATGGAGCTGCTGCATTTTCTCCTGGGGCCGGTGGGCCTCACCTGGGGTCTCCAGCTGCAGGGGTTCCACAAAGAGTCCATGACCTGACGGACACATCGTTAGTTCCTCAGAATAAACCATGGTCCAGAGCCTTCCAGCGGGAGCTGGGACGTTGGGCAGGCCTTCGCAGAAGAGGGAAAAAGAATGGTCAGTCAGCGTTCGGTCAACGTGAGGGGACACCTAACCTCACCCGCATCAGGGCCACGTGATGAAAACACAGCGAGACTCCGTTTTGTGCCCTCCAGATGAAGGTGGCAGTGCCCGGCGCGTGGGTGCGTGGAGTGCTGGTGGCCAGGGAGGTGGAGAGTCTGGAAGACAACGTGGAGTCACCCTGCGAAGCTGAAGGTGGATGTGCATGTCCCCCGGCCCCCAGATCCCACTTTGAGGTGTTTTCCATGGAGGACGCTTACACGCGTGTGCTGGGGGACCTGAGTGTCCCTCGCAGCCAAAGTAAAACAACGGACAGGGAGGACCTGGCTGCCCGCGACGAGGATGGATAAATGCCACGTTCTTGTTCTGCATCTACTGCCGTGAAAAGGAATGTACCGCGGGCAGCAACAGTGAACCTTGGGAACTTGTTCAGTCCAGAAAGTTGCAGAAGAAAATTTCATGTGATTCCATTTATGTAAAGTTCAAAATCGTGCAAGCAAAACAATGTACTTTTCGATGTACGCATGTGGTGTAAACTTAGAAGTCAGGGAAGGATAAATGCGAAATGGTATTAATAGTTATCTGTAGCAAGGGGTGGGTTTCAAAGCTAATATTCATTTTCTTAAGCTGGATGCTGTGTACACAGGTGTTCATGGTATTATTGTTCTTTAAATGTTATACCTGTCTTATAACCTTTAATCTCTCTCAGTACTTAGTAAAACACACGTACGTGTTTGAACTGGGCCTGCAGGGTGGGGCTCCCTGCCTCAGACGGGTCGGGGCTGTCGTGGCTGCACAGCGCCCAGCTTCCCAGAGGAACAATGTTGTGTAACTTTCAGAAACAAGGCAGAATGGTAAAAATGCATAACACCAACTGTAAATTGTGAAATGTGAGTCATAATTCTGCATTTTTCCTTCTAAGGTGGCATAAAGGCCACACTTTCAGTTTGGGTAGGGAGAGATTGGTTAACGGTGCAAAGTTGCAGTTAGGAGGAGTAAGTCCTGGTGTTCTGTTGCACAGCGGGGTGACTGTGGTTGGTAGTAGGGTGCTGTATAATTCAGAGTATCTTGAAGAGAGGATTTGAATGTTCTCATCACAGAAACGTGTGAGGCGATGGATGTGCTAAACACCTGATTTGGTTACTACACAATGTATACACGTATCAAAACGTTGTACACTGCCCCATAAATGTGTACAATTATGTGTCAGTTAAAAACAAAATTTTTTTAAAAGAAGAAAAAGTTCTGTTTTTAAGTAACAAAAGGTCTGAAAATGAAGCAAAACCAACTGGCGCCCTCTCCTGGGCGAGGCAGGAGTGCAGCCTGGTGGCCCTGAGAGGGACCCAGCCCGCGCAGGTCCCAGTGCCCCGCCGGTTCAGCACCAGGGACAGCGCCCGGCGCAGCCTCTTTCCAGCGTTGGCGCGGGCTCACGCCGCTGAGCTGACGGGCCCTGTGAGGAAGAGACTGGAGCCTGGGTTCCTTCCTTCCTTCTCGTGGGGTGGGATGAGGCAGGGGAAGCTCCCGCCACAGTGTCCAGCATGTGCTCGGCGCTCCGTAAATAGATAGAAAACTCTTTCTGCTGTAGATGTGGGGGGTGGCTGAAGGCTGGTAGGGGCTGGGGTGAGCAGGCCAGGGCAGGAAGGCACCGGTGAGTCCTTGTTGGAGTCGTGTGACTCAGGAGGGACACCGGTGTGCACACGCTGTCTAGGCTGGCTGGAGGCAGGGGAGGGACGGGGGCCACTCTGGCTCTGGGAGGCAGCCGCCCACCAGCGCTTCCCGCTCTGGTGGCCAGAGGAGGAGCCTGAGCTCCCCTTGGGCTCATCCTGCAGTGGGGCTGGTGGGGGGAGCTGACACGTCTTAGCCAGCAGCGTAGGCCTCGGGCCTCAGTCCCTGGAGAAAAGGTGGGTTCCGTACACAGAGAGGGGGGTGAAGATGGTGTGGGGGCTTCTGGAAGATTCTCTGCTCTCTTCCCAGTGAAATGAGAAGCAAGGCTCTCACCTGAGGGTGTGAGCTAGGGAGCAGGTGGAGGCCTGAGAAGAGGGGAAGGTGAGGACTCGTCAGTCCAGGACGGGCCGCGGCTCAGAGCTGGGGCAGAAGCAGAGACCGGCAGGTGGACTTGTGCGGATCTGCTTGGCTTTGAATTCCAGCACGTTTGCTGCTTGTCCTAACAGCAGCCGGCTGTTAATTCACATTGCGTTCTGATTTACTTGCTCAGTGATTGGGTACTGAGCGGTATTATATGATCGAAATTTTCAATAACAGAATGTCACACCGTTCATTGAAACAAATTGGTTGGCATCTCCGTCTCCATATAGCGCCCTGGTCTCATTAAATCTAAATCACATTCATGCTCGGCAGCTCTGATTTGAACCGTAAACCCAGCATGGGAGGAAGGATGCCTGCTGTTTGAAGAGCGCTCTCTCTTTCTGCTCCGATTTCTGGTCTGATTGGACACACACCGTATGGCATCAGGCCACATCTGTGAGAGCCGGTCAGGTGGCCACAAGGTCCAGGAAGTGACCAGCTGTGGGCACAGCATGTCTGTCCAGTGTTAACACTCGGCGTGAGTTTTTGGATGCAGGACTCTGTGCAGCACGGGACCCGCACGTGTAGGTATTTGGGTTGTGCATGCGACAATGTAAGCACGTGTCGGGTCAGGCATGTTCATGCAGAGCCCTGTGCCCATAAGCAGATACGTGTTCACAGCATTGCAACACCGACACGCCAGGCAAAGACGGGAGCTGACACTTCATACTCTCTGTTGCCGCGACTGCTGTGGCTCCACCCAGACGTTAGTGTTTCTGCGGGAAGAGGTCAGCCTGGGCCAGCGTGTCTACGCACGCAGTGTTGATTCTGTCGGTTCTGACTGTGTTGGCCCTGCCTTCCGGCTTATCCTGCTCATCCATTAAGAACTGACCTGGCACCACCTCCCCCGAGAAGTCAGCCCTCCCTGACTCCACAGTGCTGGCTGGATCTTCCTCAGCGGGGCTCACAGCTGCTGGGGGCAACGGCCACGTGTTCCCCTGTGGGGCCCCGCCTCACCTCTCACGGTTCCTGGCCGAGGCTGGGAAGCAGCGGGGCTCCATACGTGTGTGTTGTATTCCACGGGGGTCCTTTGCCCCCGCCCCGGCTGAGCATGAAGAGGTTTTTCTCTGATCTTCACTTGAGAACCCGGTGGGGTTTCCGAAGGTAAAACCCATGAAAATGTGGGCCCCTTTCTTAGACTGGGCCTCTAGGAGGGTTTGACTCTTAAGCTTGTCCACTCTCAGCTCCCAGCAGTTTGCTGAAGTCACCTCTCAAGTGTTCCCACCTCCTCCAGCACCTCCTGCCCACAGCGCACTGTGTCCTGCCTTCAGTTGTCTGCCTCTTGTCTCTCCAGTTGTCGAGGCAGGCTTTGTCCTGTGACCTCGGTTTCTTAGATCTGATGGATCTAAGAAAAGTCACTGATTTTCAGTTTATTCAACTTTTTTTTTGTTTCGAGGGTGGGAGTGACAGCTGCTGACCCAGAAGTCGACATGTGTGGGCTGAGTGGACTGGAACGTTTTCCATTGCTGCTTTGGAGCACCCAGGGGTGCCAAGGGGACAGGATGGAGACCAGCAGCCCTTCTCCTCTGGCTGAGCCTGCAGACCTCAGGGGGTTGCAGCTCCCCAGGGACTGTTTTGCTAAATACAAATACACAGACTCGCTAAGGCTGGGATGACTCGAGATCGGGAGTTGGTCATATTTGTGCTCAACTCTGACCACAAGCTGAGGGTCATCAGAGCCTAGAGTGGGAACTTTCACCTGTGTGGTTCTCTTGGCTCGGGATGGTGTGCCTCCTCAGCTCTGGGTGCCCGGCCCGCCAGGACCCTGGCCTGTGCTAGGGCCCGAGTTGTCCGGCAGCAAGGACAGGGTTCCTGTCTGTAGGGGACAGACACACACACAGCTCCTGTGCACACAGCTTTGCAGGAGGAAAAGGGGCAGAATTTGTCCCAGGAGAAGGTCAGCTCCACCAGGGCGGGGCATGCAGGAGGTGCTCCGTTAGTGTTTGTTGACTGACTGAGTGGGGACTGTCCAGTGCCTGGCTCTGCCCTGAGCACCCCTGAGCGGTTGCACACTGAGGAGTTTGCACGCAGCAGTTTGGGCCGCAAGAGCCACCACTGGCTTCCTCGGTCCACTCGGCAATTGTATCAGCCAAGACTAGACTTCAGACTTCTTTGGCTTTTTAAGTTTTTCCTCCCTTAAAAAAATAATGCAAATGCCAAAATGCACAAATCCGTAACTCATTATACATTTTCCCAAAGTAAAAAGAAAAAGATTTCTCCTCAGTCACCTTTCATATTTTCATTAACGACATCAAAGCGGTTAGGTCTGGAAAAACCAATCTGAATCGTTGTGGCATGGTAACAAGTTGATGAAGGATGCAACGGAATTTGAATTTCAAAGCCAAGCCTTTATCTCTCATTAATGTTTTCTGCTGTGAGAGCTCCCCCAAGACCGGGCCTGTCGTCCATTAGGGGAGAGCCAGTGAGTCTGAACTCACACTAAAGCATCCATTGGGAACAGTGTGGGTGACCCCATCGTGAGCCCACACAACCGTGTTCCCCCCTGACCCCTGCGACCTGGGGATCTGAGTGGCTTAGCCCCCTGTGCTGCTCGCTTACGTGTCCGTCAGTAGCCGCCGGGCTTCTCGCCTGACTTTGTGCTGGACCAGGTGGGGCACAAGCTAAGACAGGACACATCCGTAAGGAGCGTGAGGTCCAGCAGGGGGACAGACCCAGTCCTTGTGGGAGGGTCAGCACACACTCACGTCAAGGCACGCGGTGACCTGGAGGAGAGAGTGCCGGCTCTCTTGGGCATGTCTGGGGGGCTTGCTGGAGGTGGCGGCATGGTGGGTCTTCATGGGTTGTGGGAGGGCTGAGTGTTCCGGGGGCCCAGACAGTGGGGGAGGGGCAGAGCCGCCCAGGCACTGGGAGTCTTGGAGTCACGGGAGCTTGTGCAGGAACCTGGGGACACTGCGGCGGACACGACGTAAATCGGCTCCACTTCATCCAAAGTCGAGCATGCCCAGAGTGGAAGGTTGCACTCCCTTCTCAGCACCTGCCCAGGTCTCTGCGTGGCACAGGTTGTCTCAGGCACTGCCTCTATGGCCAGCCGGAGTCCAGCCAGCCTGAGTGCCCCCGGAAGAGGCCGACATCCTGAAGCAGCGACAGGGGTGGAGCAGAGCTGTTTGGCAGGCGGTTGTGCTTTCTTCCATCCTCTGAGAAATAGCAGAAAGCATTCCAGGGGGCACAGGGAAAGCCGGAAAATGCCTCACCAGGTGAGAGGAAGACTCAGAGCCACCCACGCGGAACAGGCCTTGTAGCCACGCGGGGGCTCGGTGACGGTGAGTGAGGAACTCTGCGAATGACAGACTGGCCGCAGGTGCGTTGGAACCCGGTCCCCATCCTGGCCTGCCCTGGGACAAGGAGGGAGCACTGAGAGGTGAGGCTGGAGGGTCGGGACCCGGTGCAGAGGCCTCGAGCGCTGGGACAGGGCATTTGGGCACGAGCCGAGGCCATTGTCCCTGTGGCTGGTCTGGACGGGCTGTGCCGGAGTGGCCCAGGGAACTCTGACCACAGGGGGCCCCTCGACCACTAAGCCCGTGTTCTAGGGAGGGCCGGGAGTGGGGTCTGGGATTGCCGCTGTGGAAGGTGGGCAGGTGCGGGTAGGGTCTTGCTGGCTTTGGTGCTGCTGCTGAGGTGGTTTAAGGCGAGACCCTGGGGAGGTGCTGGCAGCTGCGCAGCACAGGTCTGGAGGATGGGTGTGGGGCTGCGGCCCTGCACACCTGGCCCCGCCCTCACCTGGCACAGGTGCTGCCTTTGGGGTTGCAGCTCTGGCCAACCCCCTTGGCTTTGCAGAAGGTCTGGGAATTGCTGGAGTCTCTAGCCTGAAACCATAGTGTGCAGAAAAGATTCCCCCTGCCCTTCCCTGAGAGCAGGTCACGTGGCCAGTCCAGCTTCAGGGGGTGGGGGAATACTCCCCACCTCTGGACCCTTTTAATCTTCCTCCCCAGTGGAGAGCACACGAGCCTGGGATCAAGGCAGGGATGTCATGGGGCTCTCTGATGAGCCGCCCGTGTGGCCTGGGGCTGGCCACAGCCTCTCTGGGCTCTGGTCTCCTTGAATATAGGTTGCTGGGGTGGAGCTTGATCTTGGGCCTTTCAGAGCTCACTTCCTTTGGCTTCACGAGCTGGTACGTTGCCGGAGGACGTGAGGATGACAGAGGCATGACCCTGAAGGCTGTTTTCGGAGCACGTGGGAAAATGAGGCAGGGTTCAAATCTCCACCCTTAGTAGCTGGAGGTACCTGGGCCAGTTACTTAACCTCTCTGTTTCTCCCTTTCCTTATCTGTAAAATGGGGACCATGTAGGCCCAAATAGAATTGTAGCCAGGATAAATGGGATAGTGGAAATTCAGTGCTTATGAGCGTGCCTGACGTGTACTAAACTGGCTGGATTCTCAGCCTTTCTCGTGCCTGATCTGAAATCCTCAGACAGCCCCACTTCTCAGCTGGTGACACAGAGGCCCAGAGGTTGAGCCCCATAGCTCTGGCGCCCTTCCTGACCTCTGCCTAGGAGCTGGAGCGGAACTCCAGCCGGGGCACTGGAGTGCTGTGAGAACCGGGCAGCCCGTGCCGCTGGCTGTGGTAGAGATGCCCTTTGTTTAGGGCTGTCCCACTGGCTAAGGCCGGCAGGGCCAGGCCCAGCACCCTTAATGTGGAGACAGGACCCCTTTGTCCTGCCGCGTAGATCTGACCCTGTGTCAGCCCTGCAAAGCCAGCGAGGCCAGCGGAGACTCTGGCCACAGGAAGGGTCAAGGTCCTTCAGTGCAGTGTGCAAACGGTGCCAGGAGCTGAGCCTGAAGGTAGCAAAGCTCCCACGATGGCACTGTGTCAGAGAGGAGCAGGTGCTGGAGGGGTGGGTGGGGACTGACTCGGCTCAGGGTGTGGGCAGGGAGTGGGAAGAGGCTGTGTCTTGGAGGGTGGATGGGAACTCGTCAGGCCAGCAGCTGGGGAAGTGACGGGAGCCCGGCCTGAGCAGGACGACCATGCCGTCGGGGTGGAAAAGCCGGAAGTAGCAGAAGCCGTGGGGTGAGGAAGACGGCGGGCCAGGGTGGCTAAGTTCTGGTGGGACGGGTGGTGCGCTTCAGTGGGTGCAGGTAGCTACTGTGGTGGTGATGGGGGCGTCCAGGGCTGGAGTGCAAGGCCACAGACCCCCAGGGCCCCACATCTCGGGGGTGGGCAGACGGGGAGGAGGCTAGGTGAGGATCTCCAGGGAGGAAGAGTGCGGCCAGCTGTGTGCAGAAAGGTGTGTAGCCCGAGGCTGGACCAAAGACACTGGGCATGGCAGCTGCCCCGGACAGGTGGCCCAGGTGGGGATGTCCAGCAAAGCCACCTCCAGGCTGGTGGCTCAAGTCGAATTGAGTGCCCGGCTGAGACTCAGGGTAGCTGCAGCGTGCACACCACGTGCAGGTGCTCTGCTCAGAGACTCGCTACACCACAGGGGACGTTCACGAGCCCCCGAGATGATCCTGTCCTGGGCATTCGATGTGTCCCAACGGCCTCATCTCTGGTGTCTGGACAGGAAGCTGAGGATCGGAGAGGTTGAGGCGCTTGCCCAGGCGCTCATGCCGGGGAGCAGTGGGAGCACGCGTGGTCCACACCCTCCCCTCTGACAACCGGCCTGAGAGGCAGCTTCAAACCCGGTTTAGCGTGAGTGTCCAGGAGGCCAGACCCCGGGGGGGTGGAAGAAGAGGCTCTTTTTCCTCCCAGAAAAGGAATGAATGAGTGAGTGAATGAATGGAGTAGGCCTGCTTCTTGTCTGAAGTCACATGAGAAGGTTTGCTGCAGGCAAAAACTTTCCCCCAAAGATCTCACCCTGGGAGGTATCTCCCTTTAAAATGTAGTTATTAATCACTGTGGCTGAAATTAGCATAATCGGTTCATTTAAATGCTGAGCTGCAGTGAGTGAAAATCTTCTCCTGCGGAGTTGGGCTGTCTGTCGCTGCCGCGGATCAGGGTACAGGGGTGGGCCTCTCGTCCCCATCCCCGGGTGCCAGTGGGCAGGCCTGAGCTCGCAGTGGGAGGAGGCCAAACCCAGGGCTGCAGGAGGGGACCGGGTTGGGCCACGGCGGTCCTGCCCTCTCGGGCTGAGGCTCTCCGCCGGAACTGTGGCTTAGCTGTGGAGTGTGTCTCTGTGCGCGTCCGCGGATTAGGGAAGGTCGTGGTGAGGACAGGGTGGGACTCAGTTAATGTCAACACTGACAAGCATGTTATGCCCTCCATCATGTTTGTCACCTCTCACTGCTGCGCCTACGTACAAGCGCGTTCACCTCGTCCTCCCAGCGACCCTGCGAAGCACTCGCTCTCCCCGAAGAAGACGCTGAGGCTTACGGGACCCGCCCGGCACACGGCTGGACGGGCCGAGGTCAGGTTTTGGTGACAGCCTCTGGCCCTGGAGCCAGTGCCCTCCGTGTGCCAGGCTTTTAAGCATCATGAGGGATCCAGCGATTTAAGCAGAAGGCAGGTTACATAGGCGCCCACAAAATTAATATTTAAAAATGTCTCGCATGGCCTCTGGGCCTCCCACACGGAGGGAGAAGCCCTGAGCAGAGGCTCTGTCCTCGTCAGTGTTCCTGGCTGTGCTCTGGGCGGGGCCTGGGGCGTCGGCCCCACGCGGCCTGTAGAGCCACAGTCGGGCAAGGCCTCGGGTTCTGGGAGTTGAAGCGACGTCTGTGGTGAGCGTCCGGACGCCGCCTTGCCTTTCACAGAGACCTTTGTGTCCGTTCTCTGCCTTCATCCTCCAGCAGCACTTCTTGCTGGGGACGGTGACGATGATAACAGCAATGACGGTGACATCGATTGCCAAGAAAGGCTTGGGAAACCATGGGTCGCGCCATCGTGGGGCTTTTGGACCCAGCTCTCTGACGACGGTCTCGCAGCCGTCTCTTTCTGGGTGAAAACAAGGCAAGAATCGGTCGGCACTGAAACAGTGAGAGCTGATGCGTCCTCCATGCCTGATGTGTCCCCAAAACACAGTCCGGCGTGACGTGTCTCCCTTTCCTCATGAGCACGTGTCCTGCTCCCTGGTCCACTGCCAGGTTGTGCGACAGGTCTTCCCACCAGGCCTCCCACAGGAGCTTTCCCTTCTCGTTCCCGGACAGAGGGAGGCTGGGAAGGTCGCGGCTGGCAGAGCGCAGGAGCCGAGACCTTGGTTCTGTTATGAGGTGGGAGCTGGGGGGAGCCCCTGCGCCCCCAGAGGACTCAGTTTCCTCACCTGTAGGAGGGAGGCGGTAGTGTGTGCTGCCAGGGGTGCTGGGGGAGCCGGAGGAGAGTGGGGGCTGGTGCTTTGGAAACCGTGAGACGCTGCACAGCCGTAAGGAGTCATCGTTAATTTGGTCGTCGCGGTTATTGAGGTACTAGGAAGAGAATCTTGCAGCATGTAGCTCCGTTCCTGGTGCCAGCGAGGTGTCACTGTGAGGCCTTTAAACACACCTGCTGAGTCCTCTGGCCACATCACAGGCAGGGCCCCCACCGCCGTAGGAACCCGAGGGCAGCTCTTTGCCCACTCTAGCGTCCATGCAACACCAAGTGTCCCCTGTGAGCAGGACGCTGGGTTACGTGGGACCCGCTTCTGTTTGCCTGGGTTTTCCAGAGGAACAGAACCTGTGGGACGTGTGTACAGGTGATCCCGACGGGATGGTTCGACTTACCACGATTTTTGAAGTTTGCAGTGGTGTGAAAGTGGTGTGTGTTCAGCAGACACCATGCATTGAATTTTGACTTCGATCTTTTCCCTGGCTAGCAGTGTTGGTAGGGTCCTTGGCTGTGCTGGGCAGTGGCAGTGAGCCGCAGCCCCCAGTCGGCCACGCCAGCGTCGTCCTGAGCACGTGCAGGGGCGGCTGGGCTGACTATGGTGTGTCTTAGGTCCCGCGTATTGATACATTTTCAACCTACGGCGGGTTTATTGGGCCGTAACCCCACATATGTCAGTATTTATGGTGAGCATTAGCTCGCATGACGACGAAGGTTGTCCGCACCCAGGGTCTGCAGTTGCAGGCTGGAGACCCTGGAGACCTGATGGTGTAAGTTCCAGTTCAAAAGGTGGCTCGAGACCCAGCAAAGGTCCCTTTCGAGTTCAAGTCCGAAGGCGGATCAGACCTGTGTCCCAGCTCAGCGCGGCCAGGCAGCAGCAGTTCTCTCTCAGACCCCTCGCCTTCCCCAGGCCGCCAGCTGGGTGGGTTAGACCCACACACGCTGGCAAGGACCGTGTGTTTCACCCAGTGCAGGAATTCAGATGTTCATCTCTGCCAGACACACCCTCGCAGACACACCAGAGTGACGCTGACCCAATGCCGGGTACCCTGTGGTCTGGTCACGCTGACCTGCAGTTGCCACCACACAGCTCTTGGGAGGCGGACCTGGAAAGAACCCACAGCGCAGGCAGCTCGGGGCCGTTCCTGACACAGGGCCAGAGGTGACCTCCGCTGGTGGAAGGTGGGGGAGGATTCGGGGAGGGGTGGCCTTGGGCCTTGAGGGGCAGAAGGGGCCACGTCTGCTCGGTGCTGCCACACTGCCAGGTGCCACCCAGGGCTTTTCTCCCTTTAAGGCAGTGAGGGGAAAAATTTTAAAAAGCTGTCTTGACATCATCTTTTAAAACCAGCATCTGACACTTAGGCAGCTGTGGAGGGAAGGGGGTGTCCCTGCAGGGCCAGGACTGCTGGAAATGATCAGTAGGAAACAGAAAAATAGATCCGGGAAGGGGGTCCCTCAGCTCTGGAGGACTCGGCATCCAGGGGTTTCGTGGAGTGGTTGCTTTCCCCAGGTTTATTTAGCATCTGCTACATGCCAGGCCGCGTACTAGGCATGGGCTGCACAGTGATGGATGCTTGGGCCGCAGGGAGAGCGGGGTGCGCGTGTGGACGTGGCTGGTGCTGAGCGCACGGAAGAGCGTGTGTCTCAGGGATGTGGATTGGCCCCTGTTCAGAGCCCTCCCGGGAGGGCTCCCACCAACTCCGGGGCCTACCTGGGTCATCCTCCTGCCTTATTCTGGCTCACCCTGCCCTCGCCTTTGCTGCAGTCCAGCCAGGGCTCACACCTTGCTGAGCTCAGCGGCCTGTCGCGCCTCTGGTCTTGAGCAGTTTCCTCTCCCGGAATGTCTGTCTCTCCCATTCATTCACCTGTCGGTATCTGCTCGACCCTCGGTTCTCGCTCCTCCGTGAAGATGTTCTGGGTCCCTCTTCCCCGTGGGTGGCCCCAGCTCCCCTCATTGATGCTTCCACTGTGCCCGGCACAGACGTGCTTTGGGGCCCTGGGCTCCTTTCCTGTGGCTCGAATTGCCTGCCCTTCTTCCCCATCACGGCTCCTCTCCAGGGCCGGAGCAGGGGTGGGCTGGTCTCTGGACTGGCCGGGTTATGAACACTTTTCCTGGGCTTGGGGGAACGCTTGCTGGCATGGTGCCTGCAGTTCATCCGGACCTCAGTCACAAGGGAGGAGGGAGGGCTAGGGGTGCAGACGGCAGGAGCAAAGGTGTGGAGGCCGAAGAGGCCCAGGAACGTGAGAAGTTCCGTAGTTAAAGCAGGAAGCACAAAGTAGGGGCTGTCGTCACTTCGCGGGGGACGTTGACTACCCAGCACGCCAGGCCGCCGGAAGGCCTGTGTGCCCATCCTGAAATTCCAGGGGAACTTCTAGCAAGAAAGAGACCAAGACAGACAGAAAACCAGACCTAAGAGGAAGAGGAAACCTGCAGGAAGTAGAAGAATGCTTCCAGAAGTCTTGAATTGTCTGAGAAGTCGGGCGACACACTGCATCCACGAGGGCAGAACAGGCGCTGAGGAGGGGCGCAGCCCCAGCCCCAGCAGGAGCGTCGGAAATAAAATTCACGATCGTGCCATGGGATAATCCACAGGATGCCGGGAGAATGGAGTGGAGGAAATCTCTCGAAGGGTAGGATAAGATGCTCATGAGATGGGTCTGGATGAGAGAAGTTGAGAAATCGGCAGATCTCTGAGGAAGAGGAGTCCAGGTAAGATAGCGTCAAGGCGTGTGCCCGTGCTGCCGAGGGAAGGACACGCGTTTCCAGGCTGAGAAAGTCCCCGGCTCTCAGCACAACTTGGGGAGGAGGTCAGAGCACGGGACTTGGGAAGACCCTTGGCACACGGGGAGAGGGGGACACGGAGGTCAGTTATCGAGGAACCAGGAGGGCCACTGTGCGCTCAGAGTGCCGGGCTCACCATGGCCAACCTGGAATCCTGCTTTTAGACATGCGAGGCCCAAACAGACCTGGGAAACCTGTGTCACGCATCTACTTGTCAGAAAGCTACTGGTGAAACAAAGGAATTTAAGCCCAGAAAAACGGGATCTGAATGCAGGAGAGGGAGCCGCGGCAGCCTCGAGAGAAACCCATTTAGGTTGGAGCAGCTTCCGGGGCAGCAGCGCACCACCGGCGCCTGGCGTGTTTGTGCAGGAAAGCGCTCTATAACTCGTTCAGGGAATTTGGGAAGAGGTAGTAAGAGGGACACGGAAAACTTGAGGCCGGGGAAGAAAGCCATCGTGGAAGAGGGAGGGCTGGCTGGATTCTGCACATGTGTTACTTGTATTTAAATGCAAATAAAATTAATTTTAGCTGTCTCTGCTTTAGGACCGTTAAAAGGAAAAAAAATTAATTTTAAAACTCTCTCTGGAGGCAGCGTGAGGGGCGCACAGTGGAGAGGCCCAGAGGAGGGCCGTGGGGTGGGGCTGGGGGCAGCCGGTTCCGCGCGGGCCCTGGCGGGGCTATGGCCAACAGGAGGCGCACGAGAGGCTGGGAGGCCACATGTATGAGGAGTGTGCAGCCGGGCACCTGTGAGCTCTGCGGGTAGATGGGGGGGCCATGCTGGGTTAGCAGTGGCCATGGGACCGCCATGTGGCCAGTGGCTGCCAGGTACAGCGCCCACGACCATCAGGAGGACTGGGGCAAGGACTGAGCCCAGGACCGTGGCGGTGACGGCTGCCTCTTCTCCGTTCCCCGCGGATGGGGGGTTGGCCACGGCCGTTGTCTCTCCTCACTCGATTGGCGCTTGACCCATCCAAGGTCAGCCGTGAGTGCCTGGGATGCTGCTCCTACAGGAGCCTCCTGTCCCAGCTCCCCGTGACACCAGGTGGGGAGGGAGGGTCCCGCTGGCTGGGACTGCCCATCCCTTAGTTCTAAGTGTCTCGTTTCCAGAGTGGATTCCAGAGGTGGAAACTGTTGCCTTGGGTGGGCCTGGCAAGAAGTCGCCAGGGACCCTCCAGTAGCCTCGGGGTCAGGCTCACGCAGGGCCTCGGCCTCCCTGGGCAGCGAGTGGAGGGTCCCTCGAGGTCCCCACCCTCCCCCTCGCCTGGGCAGTGGCCGCCTCTTGAGGGAAGCTCAGCAGTTCTGACTCCCGTAACGTGATAAATCCCAATATTTCTGCCATTAAACAATATCGTCGTGAGGGCTGAATTGCCACCTGCAATGAGTAAATTAAATATTGACGATTCCATTGACTGTGAGATTTAATTTGGAGCCATCTTGCTGGGGCCGTAATGGGACTGGGGATGACTTACTGTTGAATCCTGGCTGTCATCCCATTAAGTGTTGAGTAATGAGGAAAAGATACACTTGTCGGGGCCCTCGGGTCAGGGCTCCACCTCATAAATTTGGAGCCTAAGTGCCGGGGGCCACTGCCCAGACAGCCCTCCGCTTGGCCACTCCCACTCAGCCTCCCCCGGGCCCAGTCCTCCCTGGGGAGGGCTCCGTCCTTTACTCCCGACGGGGGAGCCTGGGTCTGCGGGCCATCGGGGCGGCCGCCAGGATTTTGCCCATCCAGACCTGCACAGGGCCCTCAGGGGGGTGGTGTCCAGCTGGGGTGCTTGGCGCTGATGGCTCGACGCTGTGGGGTGGGAGGGGACAGGACTGTGCTGGTCATTGCTGTGCGCACAGCGTAGCACGGTGTCCCCCGGCATGGGCAGGGGTCATTGTACATTTGTTAGATAAGGGCACGAACTGAGCCTCCCCGGCAGCACTCTCCGCGTCTGTGACCAAGGGCCAGGCCCAATTCTGAGCACCGTGTGAGTCGGGTTGTCCAGAGGAACAGAACCAGTAGGACATACATGCAGATATGGCAGAGGGGACATGTCATGGAATTGGCTCACGAAATTGCCGGGGCTGAGAAGTCCCAGACTCTGCAGGCCGGGACCAGGAGCTCCCACGTGCAAGGGCAGAGGCGAGAATTCGCCCTTCCTCCAGCTTTTGTTCTGTCTGGGCCCTCGGCGGGTGGGGTGCTGCCCCCCACCGTGGTGATGGCGGATCTTCTCTACTCAGTCTGTGGACACACGCTGAAATGATGTCTCCCCACTTGTCTGGGCACCCCTTAGCTCAGTCAGGTTGACACATAAAATTAACCATCACGGCCCCTATAGTGTGTCATCTCACTGCATGGTCCTAACAACAACCCTGTGAGCGCAGATGAGGACACTGAAGCTCAGAGAGGTTCAGGGAGCTTCCCAAGGTCACACAGCAGAGGAGTGGTGACCAGGACCCCACGCAGGGCTGTCTCAGCCCAGACGCTGCTCCTGCTGTGTTGGGCCGGCGGCCGGCTGCAGGTGGCGCTGGCGATGTTGCGCGGTGGGCAACACCGTGGTGCCGGGCACCTTGTGGGCACTCACAGCGTGGTGGCCGACTTCTTATTGCTAACCGGCCACTCCCACCCGCGGCCCACTCAGGCTTGACCCAGCTGCACTGCTGGACGCCGGCCCACGTGGTGGCTGCTCTGAGCCTAGCTTGGCCGTGGCTGCTGGGCTTGGAGGCTCCGTCCTGCCCGGTGCCCACCCCTGCTTGCCGTGGTCTCCGCTTGCCACAGCCTGACACTTCCAGCCTTCTCTTTCCGTTCCTCTCCCCCCGAAGGGCAGCGCCCTGTGCCGTCTGTCAAGATCTGCCCCGTCCTTCAAAACCCCCTGCCGACCCAGAGCCAGTCCTCCAGGAAGCTGCAGCCCCCCAGCCCCACCGAGGGGTGGGGTCCCTCCCTCCTTAACGTCCCGGCGGTGTGGGGTTTGCAGCTGGAGAGACTTTGGTGCATCAAACCCGCTTTGGGTAAACTCTGCGTACTTGGTGCCCAGCTGGGTGTTGATGCCTTTGGTTAAATGATGGTTTTGTGATGCGAGCAATCACTTCTCAACGTCTGCAGACCTGACTTGCTCAAGAGAGTCCAAGTGATTTTACACAGAGACGCAGGTAAAAGGGGATAGAAGATGGTAAAATTGCGGCAGGGCTTAACACAGAAACGCTCTGCGTTGCTTATGTTGGCTGGTTGGCGGGAGGTGGCTCCGACCACCCACACTGCTGGGGGGAGGGCAGCTGGGCCGTCGGTGCCCGGCTGTTTCTCCACTCAGTAGCTGTTTACTGCGCGCCGTCCTTGGATGTGGCGTCGGGACCAGCGCGGGAGAGAGGAACCTGGCAGGATCCCTGCGTGTAAGAGGCTGAGGAAGACGAGCCCGTCTCCCCACACGGGTGGAAGGACCGAGCGGGTGGAAGGACAGAGCGTCATACTCTGGGCCTCAGAGCGGGGAGGCAGCGATGTATTCCAGGGACCACGGGCTCTTTCAGGAGGCTGGAAAGTCCTGAACAAGCACTGGGCGCTTGCGAAAGTGTTTTCCAAGGGGATTTTCCTTAATTTCCAAGGGCATTAAGAAGAAAAAGACATTGACAGCACCACTTCGTGTAGCTGCGTCCCCGTGTGGGTTTCTTTTCCCATAAATGTGAACCCTCCCGGGGGCTGAGGAATCATCACACCCCGCTGAAGAATCATCACAGCCCATTGGGGTGGTGCCCTGGGAAGAGCAGGGTGGGCTAGTGGTTGAGGTTGGGCGCCGAGCTGCCTTCCAGGGCCGGAGCCTGGCTCACCTCTCCTAGCAGGGTGGTCTTGGGCAAGTTGCTTTGCCACTGTGTGCCTCAGTTTGCTCATCTGTAACATGGGTATGATAATAGTTCCTTCCTCATAGAGTTGTTTTGAAGATTAATTAATGCTTAAAATAGTACTTAGTGGCTAATAAACTCATGAAATGTTAGGTATTATTTTATTAGCTGTACTTGCATGTAATACTAATTCTAATACGTGCATTTGGGCCTGAGAAGGTCCAGTGCCTTCTTCAGAGTTCTGCTCTGCCGTCTGCTCTGAGAGTGCCTCTCTCCCCTCCTCCAGTCTCGGCCAGCACAGTGGGACCTGGCGCGGTCCTGCGGCCGTTTCCACACACGATTACTGAGTGGCCCGTCGTCCTTGAACCTCCAGCTCCATGTTCCAAATCGAGTAAGTCAGAGCCTGGAGGCAGCAGGACCCCCGCACCCAGCCCACAGCCCTGGAAGCTGTGGGTCTCAGTGGGAGGGGAGTCGGGGGGTCTTCATCTTGGCAGGAAGTCCCCCTCCAATCCCCCACCGTGACGTACTGGGAGAGAAAACGTTCAGAGATCTTCACTGTGTTAGAAGATCCACTCCGGGGCTGGGATGATGTTGCAGGCAGAGAGACTAATTAATAAATTAGAGCAGGGAAAATAAAATGAAAGGGAATGTGGAAAATTAGAAGTGATCACAGCAATAAAAGCTCAGCAGAGCCTGTGACTGGTTGGTTTGCATAAGACTTGGAGGGGGGGGTGCCCTTGAGAGCTTTGGTGACAGGAACTGCTATGAGTTAAAATGTCTAGTTTGATGCTCAAATTGGTTGAGCTTCTGCTTAAAATAAAGCAACCGGGAAATTGTACCTCCTGCCCAGGGTGTGGGAATCAGACCCACAAGAGCTGTCTCTGCCCCAGCTGGGTCCTCAGTGCCCAGAGGAGGGACCTTCTCCTGTGGGTCCAGTGTCCGTGGGCCGCATCCCTTCAATGCAACTCTGGGGAGGAAACAAGGTTCTGTGCCAGGTGCATCTCATTTCTGGGGCCTCGGCATGCTGGGGTGCCCTCCTGGGTATGCCCCTGCTGGGTGGGCACCATGTTGCGTTCACCTCTGATAATCCATTTCAATCCGTTCTTCCTCCCTGGTCACCCGAAGCACCCTCTGGATTCTGGGAGCTGTCGGGACTTAAAGAAGGCCACCAGGAGGTCCGCCCCAAGGCTGCCATCAACAACGTGTCTGCGTTATTGCCTCAGTCCTGGGACAAATTGGGGACACAACAGCAGGCAGCAGCAGGGTTAGGGAATTCACACGAGATGCCCAGCCAAGCCCCGCCCAGCTGCTGCTAACTGAGCCCGCGAACCAGCAACTGGTGCAGCGCTGCGCCAAGCCGCGCCCTGGGGCCTCCCCGGCTACGTGTGCGCAGTGGACGAAGGCTCTGAATGGGATGTCTGCACAGAGAAGCTCCTGAGTCGGGGAGGAGGGAACAGGCAGACCGAGCCCCTGATGAGTGAACGAGTGAATAAACGACCAGAGGAACAAACACATCCATCGCCTGGCCCATTGCGCTTCAGGAATGTTCTAAAGCGCATATGAAGTCATGCACCCAGAAGGAAGGACGGGAAGGACAGCGCCAGGCTGCAGGGTCTGCCGGAGGGTCTGGGGGATCCCTGGCGGCTGGTCTGATTGTATTCAGGCGTCCCACCTTAGACATCCGCCTCTCTGAGCCGCGGTTTCCTTCTCCACAAACTGGAGCGAGAGATACTTGGCTCTCAGGGTCACATGAGGCTCCTGCACGAAGGGCTCACGCATCTCGAAGGTGCTTCGTAACGGCCCCTCCCCTCTCGTCTCCCGCCTTAATTTCCTGGCCTCTAAATCGTGGGTGATGGCGTTCGCCGAATTTCACAGTTTTACTTTCTCTGTCCACCGCACGGTCAGGGAGATTAGGCGTCTCAGCTTGGGCCGGGGGCTGTAATCTTCAGGTCTGTCTGGCCCACCTCCTGCACCCATGTGCTTTGAGCAGCTGAGAGATTAAACCTGGAGCCGAAGGAGAGGAGAAAGAGACTGAGGTTCCTCCCGAGGTGCAGAAGCGGGTGCTGAGTCACACAGGGCCGGGCTGACCCGACCCATCAGGGGCAGATGGCCCTGGGAAGGCACAGCTGGCTGAAGTCTGCTGGTGCCGTGCGGCTCAGGGGAGGCGGCACAGCCCGGACCTCGGGGGCTCTGGAATTTCCCTGGGTGTTGCCGGCTGTGTCTGGGTGGTCTTGGGCAGGCCACGCAACCTCTGATCCTCCATTTCCTCTTGTGTAAAAGGGACGGTAACTGAGCAGCTGCGGATTCTGGAAGGATTGATGCCTCAGGACTGCACTGACGCGTCGGGTGCTGGACTGTCGTCGTTCACTAATCCCCCTGCTCCTTTGACTAATACTTGCTGAGTCTTTACAAACTGGAACCAGTTGGAATGTTTAGAAGTTGACATATTAATGCAAATTAAAGTTAGGCTCCAAGGACGACTGTGATTTGCCTGCTCACCTGCCCACGTGGCCCATGGTCCACCTCCAGGCCCGAGTCCTGTCCGCGTGGCCCTCAGGCAGCCCAACAGATGTGCCAGCCAGTAGAGCTCTTCCGTCTCTTCGTTCAGCCCCTTCACTTTCTAGATGGGGAAACTGAGGCACACCGAAGTGGTCCCTCCCTCCCAGTGATTTTTGTCCGTCCACCCGTGTCTCCCACCCTCCCTCTGGCGCCTGGGATGTGCCTGCCTCCCTCCAGGTGTGCCTCCTAACCTGAGACCCAAAAATCTGAAATTAAAATCCCCCTCCATCCTGTCGGCCGCTGCGCAGCGAGGCCTCATTATTCCAGCTTATTAACACGCGGACTCGGGGACAAGGGGTGCCTGTGATGTGGCTCGCAGCGGGCGGTGGAGATTAGAAATGCTAATGTCGGTAATTAGGAGCATGCGGTGGCGTGCCCGGTGCAGGCTTGCTGGCGGAACTTAAGGGCCAGATTTCACGTTTAGAGTGTGGAAATAATGAAGTTGGCCGGAGGGTGTGGGGTGTGCCTGCCCGAGGCCGGCTGCCGGATCAGGCCTCTGGCCAAGACGAGGCGTGAATAATTTCCTAGCGACCTCAGCGCAGTGCCCTGGTGGGAGCTGGCGATATTTGAGACACGTCTGTGTTTCACGCTGATCCCTCCCGTCTACAGAGGGGGAGACGCAAGGTCAGAGCCGAGGTGCCTTGCTCAAGACCCCCGCCCCACCGCCCCAGCTGTGTTTTGAGGACATGGTATCTTTGTCATTTCTCTGTCCTGACTCTGGGCTCCTGCTGGGTTTTCACGGCTCCTGTGCCACCCCTGCTCAAACCCCCAGCCCCACCAAGCCTGCCCGTGCCCCTCTCCACGCCTCACCTGTGTGCCGCCCCTTCCAGCCCCTGCCTCTGTGATGTGGCTTCTCGTCTGTCTCATGTCATTGAGCTGTTCCTTGGCTGCTGGGCTCCCGGCTCTGTCCAGACTCCCCTCCCTGGGTAGCCTTTGCCGCCCTCTCCCCCCTCCCCAGCCTGCCCCCACTGCGTTGCCACGACCCCCGTGGCTGTGTCCTCTGCCTCCTGTCTGAGGCTGGGATGGGGCAGTGTCCATGGCATCCCCTGTCCTGGACGTTGTACTCGCCCTCCAAGACTGGGCTCCAGTGTGTCCTCCGTCACCTCCTTCTTGGGCCCCTCTGTGTTCTGCTCACCTCTCGCCCAAGCCCGTTCCTGGTGGCACCGCTTTTCACAAACCTGCCACCCCCACGTGGGCAGCTCCTGGGAGGTGCAGGGGAGAGAGCGCTGGCGCTGGCTGGGGGCACGGAGCTGCCTCTGTCTTGTTGAACCTTCGTGGCCCCCTTACAAGCTGGCAGGTGAGGACTCAGGTGAGGACACCAGCCCCGGGTTGGAGCCCAGGCGTGTCTGACCCCAAATTCCTCCTCCTTTTCCTCTCATCTCACTGCAGCCTGGAGTCGTGGCAACTCCCCAGCCATGGGCGAGGAGGGTTGGTTCCCTCTACAGCGTGCGCAGCTCCCCCCAGTGCTGGCCGGCCCGTCTCACTGCCACGTTTGGCTCGGCCAGGTCTCCTGTCCCCAGCCCTCTGTGCCGCGCTCGGGTTTTCTGCTGGAAGCTCCTGAGAGGTCTTGGCAGAGAGCAGGACGGGTTTGCACTTGTGCAGATGCTGCAGTTGGTCGGTGCCCACTCTGAGCTCACACCCTGCAGGAGCCACGTGTGCACAGCCCGGGAGGTTCTGTGAAGTTCTTGGTCTGTCTTAGTCCTCACCTGGCTCTCCCTTCTGTGCGGTCTCAGGTGCTTTCAGCGAGCATCAGAGAAGGAGGACACTCGTCCCTAACGCCCTGTTGATGATCAGTGAGGCCCACATGCATTTTATACACGATTCCATCGCTTTGCTCAGTTCTGCCAGAAATCCTTACCTATTCCTGGTCCCGGCCCCGGCTCCCGGGGCCCCTCCTGGAGATGGCACTTTATTTTTCAAGCCCTAATTGACGTAGCTTGGAACATCGATTCCATTCCTAAATAAGCAGGTTAGATGTGAAGCCGCTAGAAGGAGGGGCTGTCATTGCTGCCCCCCAACCTGGGACGGTGCCGGCCTGGGCACCAGTGGGGCTCCTCCAGCTGCCCCCAGCCCCGCCTTCCCATGAGGGTTGGAGCTGTAGCTCTTGCCCTTTTAAAAATATGTATGTTTTAAATTTGGGGTGAAATGTGCATACATTGAAATTCACAATCTTAATTGTACTGCTGGATGCGTTTTGACAGTTGGGTACGCCCAAGTAACTTACACTCCCATCAAGACACAGAACGTTTCCGTCACCTCAGAACATTCTCTCCTGCACCTGCCCCTGTTCTGATTGCCGTCACCTCCGTGGTGTTGCGTGTGCCAGTCGTTCGTGCCTGTGTGTCGCTAAGTGGCATCCCGTGGCACCGGGCTGCCGCAAGACGTCCATTCACCAGTTGATGGGCATCTGGGTGGTTTTCACTTTTTGGTGATTGTGAATAAAGCTGCTCTGATTTTCCATGCACATGGTGTTTTGAGGACACGCATTTTCATTTTTCTTGTGTAAATACATAGGAATGAAATTGCTGGGTCAAGGGGAACAGGTGTAAGTTTAATTTTGTAAAAACTACCAAACTATTTTGAAGTGTTCGCACCACCGCCAGCCCCCACGGTGGTTTGTGAGAGTGCCGGCTGCTCCTCCATGGCCGGGCTGCTGTCTCCCCGCCCGGCAGGGTCCTGTCCTCGGTGGCCCTGCACCTGTGCTCTGTGTGCACCCGTGTCAGACCCAGCGCCCACCCAGGTGTGACAGTCCTCTCTCTGCAGGTCTGTCCAGGTTCCTTCTCTTTGGAACTTGCTCCTTCAAGATTCGTCGTATCCACCACTCTTGGTGCTGGAGGTAATTTTTATTTTGTGCGGGTGTGTCTTGATGTTACCATGGAGTGAAAGTTTCTCATGTCAAGTGAAAGTCCATGGCTTTTGTTTTAAATTTGAAACATTCCAACAGGAGAGCGCTGTCCAATAAAAGTATAACGGGAGCCTCACGTGTAAGTTTGAATCGTCTAGTAGCCACAATAAAAGCAGAAAGAAACAGGTGAAATTAATTTGGGGGTGAAATTAATTTTAGTAAGTATCTCATGTAACTCGATATGTCTGAAACATTTATTTTAATGTGTAATTAATTTTTAAAAATATTAATGAGATAGTTTACTTTTTTACCATACTGAGTTGAAATCCCACATGTATCTTACATCTCAGTTCGGATTACCCACTTTCCAGTGCTCACCCTCGACAGGGTGGGAGGCGGCCCCACCCCCAGGGGGCGGGCCCATTGCGAGGGCAGGTGAGGCATCCAGGTGGGATGTCACACGCAGACCTGGAGCTCGGAGGAGAGGGCTCAGGCTGCGGGCCAGGAGCAGGTGTGTCTGCAGCCTGGGAGAGAGAGGCACGAGGCTTTCCCCTGGGCCGTGCCCACTGGATGCTGCCGGAGAGGAGCCCTCGGAGCCTGTGACGGTGACAAAGTCAGATCCACAGCCCTGTCCCGCAGGGAGCTCCGCCCATTCATCCCGGGAGTAAAGACACAGTCACGTTCCTCGGGACACTCCAAAGAGGTGTTTTCCACTATGTTTTGCTAACAAGAATTTTTCCCACTTCTCCTAGTACATTTAAATCAAAATCTAAAGCTCATTTTCAAGACGTTATTTGAACAGTTAGAGGTGCTGTTCCTTCTGAAAATACCCCAGCAGAGAGAACAGAATGTTGCCCATCTCCTGAGGGCAGCGGCCTGGCTGTGAGCACACCGCCACCACACTCAGCGCGGAGTGGCGCCGGCTTGGAGTGGGCTGTACAGAGCCCGACTGCCCCGAGGGCGGTAGAGACCGGGCAGAGCTGCCCCTTTGTTGAGCTGAACACTTTGTTTTCCTAATTTCACTGATTCTTCTCCACCCTGTGAAGCCGGCATCACTGTCCCCATTTTAAAGGTGAGGAAACGGAGGCTTGGAGGTTAAATAGCTCAATCAAAGTCACGGCTGCCCAAGGCCATGTTGCCCTGTCTCTCAGGCTAACTGCCACTTCCTCAGGGCCTCCCAGGTGCCGGGCGAGCACCACAGGCTTCACTTTTAACTGTCAGAGCAAACCTGGGTCGATGTTAATTGTTCCCATTTTAAAGATGAGGAAACTGAGGCTCAGGGGGCTCGACTAACTCGTGCAGGGCCTTACAGCCCAGTGGTGACAGGGCTGGCATTTGACCTCCGATCTCTGGGCCACATTCCTGCAGCTCTGGGCTAGAGGGAGCATGTCTGGCCCACGGGTGATGGCCGGGTGACTGCCACGATGCTTTTCCTCGACTCAGAGTGGAGGAGTAACACTGTGTTTGGATGTGTTGAACCAGGCACCGAGATGTCAAAGGCCTGGAACTGCCTCCCGAGCCAGGCAGGGCCACACCACACAGTCTCAGTGATGGCCGGGACGCTTCCCAGGGGTGGCCTGGTGGGACCTGCTGAGCCCAGGTGGGTCCGGCACCAGCCATGCGACAGGGAAAGAATGAGTCTCGTGCAGGGGCAGGGACATGGCGATGCCAGACAACTCCCCTGGAATCAGGAGCTTCCGGCCAAGGGTCCCTCAGTTGGGCTGACCCCGGAGTTGGGGCTCCAGGACTCCCTGTCCCTTCTGGTTTTGCAGCCATGTGCCCCTTCTGTGCTTGGAAACCCCCTGGGGCTCCAGTGCCACTGCGGGATCCAGGCATCTTAGGCTGAGGGCCGACAGGCCTGACCTCTGGCAGTGGCGGGCTCTGTTCCTGGATGTGCCAGCCTAGAGCCCCTCGGGGCTGTCCCTTCTCGGCCTAAAAATCTCCTGGTCACCGAAGTCCCTCCTGTTGGACTTGAGTATCTTTAAGGAGCACTCCCGTAGAGCCTCGTTCATTTTCCTTTTACTGTGTGTCGTCATTTGTCACTCACGGGGACGTGTGGTCCCCTCCTACACAGAGCTCACTGGGGGCTGGGCCATCCTACCCACTCCATTCTCATCACCCTCGTCACCGCCTGTAGGACAGGTCCTGCTGTTCGTCCCTTGGCAGCCAGGGCGGGCAGGGGGGCGAGGGTGCAGGTGAGGGCTGGCAGCACGGGGGGCGGGGTGGGGGGCAGCCGGACGGCAGCCGCCAGGACCACCCTCAGGGTCAGGAGGCCCCAGCAGGGAGGTTTCCAAGCCAGAGTGGGGAAACCGAGGCCCAGAAAGGCCCCTCTGCTCTTGCGGTGACGTGTGCCATGCTGCTCCCTTCCTAGTTTCCCCCAGGACATCCCTCCGGCCGCGTGGAAACGTGTTGACATTGCCAAACGTGGCGGGATCTGCTCAGTGACCAGACGGATGCTTAATCAGCCGCTGGTCTCTCTAACGGGGACTGTTGACAGCGTCGGCTAAATTGTGTGAGTCATTTGCGTGCAGTCACTTTGCGTCGGTGCACGCACACACAGGGCAAAGGTCGAATGTTGTCCAGCCTTTGTCCAGATTATTGTGGATTCTGGGTTCACCCCATCAGAGGGATGGAGCCTGTGGTGACCTTTTTTACTGAAACTTCAGAACGTCCAAGCGTTCTCATCGGGAACCAGGGGTGGACCTAGAGGCACCCAGCGCCACCCTCACGCCTTCCAGGAGGTCTGGGAAGAGCCCTCCCCAAATGCAGGGCCGTGCGTCTTCGGAGCCTCTGCTTTGTGCAGGTTTGGTGCAGCCTGAGCACCGAGGTGACTGGGGGGTTCCTGGCAGAGGCAGAGTCCGGGCAAGCTGGGGAGGGGACAGGAAGGGCAACGCAGGCAGCAGGGACCCCAGCGCGGTGGGCAGCAGGAGGTGGCAGGACGTGAGTCCCAGGGGTCGCTCGCTGGGTCTGGATGGAGCAGGGCCTCAGGTGGCCGCCCCAGTTCTCCAGGGTTAGGCTGCGTGCTGGGGGCCAGTGTCGGGTCCTACTCCTGGGGGCTGCTCTGTCCTGGGGACCCACAGGGTGGGGCAGGGTGGCCGAGCCCAGCCACAAGCCGAATTCCTGACCACGTGGGGCCCGGCTCCCTCTGCCCCGCCTGTCACCCGGATGGCGAATGCCCTGAAAGCTGCCCCCGTGGCGCCCCAGTCCCCTGTCGTTGGGAAGTCGTGGCTGCGGGAGGGGAGGGCAGGAGCCAGCGCCCAGTGTCAAGACCCAGACAGCACTGCTGGGAGCGGGAACAGACAGACGGGGCCGTGTTGGAAGGGCGGTGTGGACCATGGAGGGTGTGACGGGCCAGCCTGCGATTTCTGGGTTCCCTGCCCACGACTCGCGGGACAGGAGTTCCTTGGGGGCCTCACTTCCCTGTGTCTAGGGATCCGGGACCCACCTTGGTCCCCTCGAAGGCTCTCCAGAAGTGGGGGACAGGCAGAGAGCAGGGAGGGGTGGCCAGAGGGTGCCCTCCCCTCTCTTGGACGAGGCGCATCTGGCTCTCAACCCCTGGGCCCCAGGTGACCCCTGTCCACTCTCGCAGCCCTTGCCCCGCCTCCCAGGCACCGGGTCACACTGGGTCATCTGTCCGTGCCAGCTGATCCTGTGGTCAGCTGCAGCCACTTTGGGCCCATGATCGGGTCACGATGTAATCTGGTTACTGCAGCCACTTCTGTCTGGTGACTGGGTTGGGTTGTGGCTCGGGACGTCCCCAGTGCTCCCACAGCCTCCTGCTGGATGTGGACGATTGCGGAATCAGCAGCTGGGGGCCTTGCCCCCACACCCCACCTGCGACTCCCCAGGCAGGGGAGAGAGCGTCCGAGCACACACATCCCACCTGTTGCTCCCCTGCTCAAAGCTCCTCCCACATCCACAGCCAAGGTCAAGGTCAGGGCTGGCAGATGTGCCTGCTGCCCCTGCAGCCTCAGAGGGCTGAGTGACAGCTTGCCACCCACAGGGAACGTTCCTGAGATAGCACCCCAGGCTCCGTGGGTGCACCTGGGTGTTCTCGGGCCCTTGGGGTGTTTCACTTCTCCCTGCCTGGGTGCACGCTCCGACCGGGCTGTGTCCCTCCTGCAGCCCCGCCTCTCCTATCCAGTTGTGGGTCATTGTCACATTGGTTCTTCTCAGTGCCAACCTCGGAAGCTATCTCCTGGTGACCTGCCTGGCCATCTCCCCTGGACGCCAAGGTCCCCGTCTTGGAGGTGGGGAAATGGAGTCAAGGGGGAAGAGTGTTGGTCCAGGCTCACGCCTAGGCAGCACCTGGACTGTTTCCATGTGTCCCCGGGGGTTGCCTTGGCCCTGTGGCCCCTCCCCTGACAGGTGCCCTGTGAGAAGTGGCACCTGTAATCCACAGGTGTCACCTCCCCATTTTAACGAGCAGCCACCAAGCTGTCATGGTCCTCCCACCCTGCCTGGAGAGGCAGTGTGGCTGATAGTGGGACACTCCTGGGGACACTAGCAGGGTTGTTAAGTGCTTTCTGTGTGCAGGGCTGTTTGGCAGCCCCACCCACATCTGAGGTGGCTACACCCCCCAGGGACACTGGGCCCTGCTCTCTATGTGGCCTTCTCCCTTCCACCCCCCGGGCTGGTCTGATCCTGCAGGACAGAGTGGGGGAGGCTGAGGGGAGGGCAGTCCCCCAGGGTGTTAGGAGGAGTGACCACTTGCAGTCGAGGGCCCAGCATCCTCTCCCGGGGTCCCCTCCTCCTCCCTCACCAGCCGCTTGCTTGGGGCAGGTCACCTCTTCTCTGCCTCCTCATCTGCATCGGGTCCTGGTGCTCCTGGAATTGTGGAGACGAACTGGACGTGGAGGTGCTTTATCAACGTCGGACAGCCCCACGCTGCTCGCCGGTCACCCTCTCCGTGTTGGTGGGACCTTCCCGTACGCCTCGGCGGCACCAAGGGCAGCAGGTCCTGATGCTTACTTAGCGTCCGTCCCCCAGACTGAGGGCGGAACCTCACATCTGCACACAAGGGCCCGCTCGGGGCAGGTGTGCAGGAGACACTTGCTGCGTTTAGTTAGCGCCAGCAGGTTGAGAAAATAGAAGTGACCTAATCCTGGTTCTCAGTGGCTGTGGCCTCGACAGCATTTGCAAGTCAAACCAGAAGCCTATCCCTGAGGGCAGGACCCTGCTCTCCTCGGCAAGAGCCTTGTTGGCATGTAGGGCCCCCTTTGAGGGGCTTGCGGGAGCCTCCAGGGTTGCTGGAATGTTCTGTGTCTTGGTCTGGGTGGTGGTTACTTGGGTGTAGACACTCAGCTCTGTGCCCAGGTATTGGGCTGGAGGTAAATCCAATCTCAGGCTCTCGGGGTCCTTCCTGTGGGGAGCTGGGGGCTGCGGAGGACCAGGGTCCGCCCTGAATCCCTGTCCACGCTGAGGCTCGCCCCAGAGGCCTTTCCCAGTGGAGGAGTGACTCACAGGCTGTCACCGGCTTTCTGTGGTGCCAGTACAGATGTGTGTCCACTAAATTAGATCCCGGGGATTGGAGGTGGCGGGTGTGCGTCAGCCCGTTGCAGGTGGAAAGTGGACTTTCTAAGCGACTGTAGGTCCGTGTGGGGAGAGGCATTTAGAAGTGCCACTCTCGATTGGATTTCGCTGTGACTGTGATTGGTTTGGGTGGTGACCTCGCCAGACCCAAGAGCCCAGGTAGGGGCTCCAGGGCCCCGTGCGGAAGAGTGACACAAGCGCTCTGATAGGGAGGACACTCGGTGAGGGGACGCAGGGAAGGGCAGGCACCGCTGGCCCCAGGCCCCAGGGAGACAGCCCCCCTCCTCTCTGGGGCAGGGGGAGTCTCCCCCCTGCCCTCCCCTCAGGGCCCTGGAGACGAGCCTGCGCCCCCTCTTTAGTGCCAGAGAATGGGTGAGAGGAAGGAAAACTAACCCCAGGGTCTTCCCAGTGGAGGTTCGAGGCTTCCAGCCCCTGCCCCGGGTCCTCCGGCACAGACACCTCCTCACCTCCCCCCGAGGCTTCGAGGCTGCATTTTGGGCCGGCCTTCCTCTGGGGACACGGGTTAGAGGAGACAGCCCCTTCTGTGGGGGTGAGGGTGGCTGGTTTCTCTCAGGGGCTGCCATCCTGGGCAGCCGCCCTGGATTTTGGACACTCCCAGAGGCTGCTGGTTGTGCCAGTCTCACGCCAGGGGTGGGGCCCCAGGTGGGACCCGCTGGGCTCCCAGCCTCTGAGTCCTGTTCTCTTTTGGCCACGGCCTTTGTCCTCCAGTCGAGTTGGTGCAGACAGTTTTAGCTGGTCTCGTGGACGTCCGCCGCCATGGAAACGGTGCAACATCAGAGGCTGCCACTCCTGTGCAGAAGTTTCTGGAATGCCTCTCCCCGCCATACATACCTGTGGTTGCCGGGGACCTTGCGGCCGTGTTTCGCCCACCCTCCAGATCACAGCCCACAATCCTTAGTGCACGATGCCATTTAGATGTGTGTTTCCTACTAAATAGCATGAAATTGCATCCTTTCACGTTAATTAAGCCACTCTGCAGCGCCATGGGCCGCTGAAAGGATGTTGGAAATGTCAGCGCACAGTAGCCACTTGTGTTTTCTGGTACTTCCTGATTAAAAGCAGCTCCCCCCTTAAAGGCCTCTGTGATCGGCTAAGTGGCCCTGGGCAGCCTGCCTCGCTGGCCCCAGCTTGGTCAGGGTCACCGGGACCGAGCCAGGCAGGATCCGCCTGTGCGTGGCAGCCAGGCCGCAGTGGCCTGGTTCCTGTGCCCCTGGTGGTCTCAGTGAGCAGGTTGCCCTGGAGTGGGGCGTGGCCAGCATCTGGAGGTCAGAGCTTCAGAAAATGACTCCCTTCACAGGGTTTGGTGAAGCTGGTTTCAGAAGAGGGTTCTTATTTTAAAGACCCAGTGTTAAGGTCTCCTGAGTCTGCCGGGTGCGGCTCACTATGTATTGGGGGTCGCCCCCCGCACCCTGGGAGAGAGCAGGTACAGGATGGGGAAGGATGTCGCAGGACGTGGACAGCAGGTCCTGGTAGAAGATTCGGAGGTGTGAACAGGCCTCGGTACCGCAGGGCCACTGTGCGTCCTGCCCCTTCAGGGAGCAGCAACCCCTCATGTCCACAGGGGTGAGAGCCACCCTCTGCCGCCCCGACATTCTGCCCTGGCTTGAGCCCAGCAGCTCATGGCACGACCTTTGGTCAGGCTCCATGGGGCAACCACACGCCTGTCCCTGCAAAGAGCCTGCATTGGCTCCAGTCACCCCAGGGGAGTGGCTGAGCTGCTGGGCGTGGCATTCAAGGCCCCTGGTGACCTGGCCTCCGCCCCTCCATGCCTCCTTTGCCACCTACCTTTCGGAGCTCCAGTCCCTGCTGCTGGCGCCCCACCCCTCCCGCCACCTGCCTGTCTTGCCTTCTAT
>RJWJ010017211.1:0-33340 GCA_004363605.1 Indri indri
CCAAAGTCATACAAGAGGCAGAAAAGGGATTGAAACCAGGCAGTCTGGGTCCAGATCCAGTATCTTGAACTTCAAACTATTCTATTAAAAGGAAGAATAAACATTGCGAAAACTCTGTCAGGCAGGGTGGAGAGTCTTGAGAAAATTGAGCAAAATTAAATAGAAAATAATTCAAAAGTAATTTACCATTATTTCTTTGTCAACTTTATAAATCAGCATATTGAGATATACCCTAATCTTTATAAAAGCTGCAGAGTATTCCTTTGCATGTGCGAACCCTAATGAATATAATCTGTCTTCTATTGATGGACTCAGATTTTGTGCACTTGTACAGATACTCTAAAAGACAAATGGCTGGGTCAATGAGGATGAACGTTTAAAACTTTAGTACGCATTCATAAATTAACTTCCCTTTAAAAATAAACCAATTTATACATTACAAGCAGTAGGAATAATCTCTCTTTTCCTCACACATTATCGAGAAGTGAGCATCTTTAAACTTCAATCTTTGTCAGTATGGTATGTGAATAATTATTTCCAATGCTTTTAGTTTATATTTTAAGAATGATGGGGTTTGTTAATTATCTATTGCTGTGTAACAAATTATCCCAAACCTTAGCAGCTTAAAACAACAAACATTTATTATTTCACAGTTTCTGTGGAAACGGGTGGAGTAAAACAGGTGCAGCTTAGTTAGAAGCCTCTCACACAGGCTGCAGCCAAAGAGCTGTGGTTATCTAAGGCTCAGCTGGGGCAAGGTTCTGCTTCCAGGCCCACTCATGTAGTTGCTGGAAGGTCTTGGTTCTTAGTCACATGATACTCTCCACAGGATATTCAAGTGTCCTTAGGACATGGCAGCTGGTGATCCGGGAGTGGGGGTGGGGGCAGAGAGAGATGAAGCCAGTCTTTTTGTAACCAAATCATCGAAGTAATATCCATTACTTTTGACATATTCTGTTTGTTAGAAACTAGCAACTAGGTCCAGCCTACACTCAAGGAAAGGAGGCGATACAAGGTTGAGCATCGCTAAGAGCCACCTCAGCAGCTGTATATCAGATGATGGATATAAGGCAACATTGTATGTATTTGACTGTGTAGTGTGTCCATACAGACTGTTTAAGAATGTTTTTATTTTCAAGATCATCTTTTATGTTGTCTCAGTTTTATGCCATACTCAGGCCTTCCCATTCTTAGAATACTTTCAAAAATTAGAAATTAATAAGATTTCTTACATTATTTTATGGACTAATTTTTATTTAAAGAGTTTACCCACCCAAACAATTGGTTGATATTTAGAATAAGGTAAGGATATTGTTGTGTTTATTTTATCCAAATAGTGAGCCATTTATTCCTAGAAATATTTATTAAATGACTTAGCTTTCTGTGCCCTGATTTGAAACACACAATGGCAACATTTTACCGCATTATATTAAAAATAAGTAAGTTGTTTCTCAAGTTCCCGTAATTGCTTGATATTATAAAATAGTTTTAACAGATAAGAACAAATAATGCTTTTCCAGAGTGTTTTGAAAAGTTCATCTAACTCTACATGTCACAGAATCATTATTCTAATTCTTGAAAAGAAAAATATATGTTGTTTATGCATCATGCCTCGTATAGCCCGAAATCTTAAGGAATTAGTTACCTGATTCATGTGGGTATAACATTTACATTTACTAAATGAAGTAGTGTTTTTAAACCATAAGTAATCACTCAGTTTTTGTCACTGAAAAAAAATACTTCACAGTCAAAATGAGAAATTAATGTTTTCTTGTAAATTAAAATTGTTTATAAATCTAGATTCTTACTCCTGCTTACCCAAGACCTAAAATGGTTGTGGAGACAGATGATCTATCAGGCCTACTTAACAGCTATCATTTGTCAACTACATATTTATTAATTGAAAATATAATCTGCTTCCTTCAGTTTTTTAAAACCCTCCTTCATAAGACCTCTCTTCTTGCTGAAAACTTTCCACTCAATAAAGTGGGTTTTTTTGGTCATTAGAAACATGATGGGCTAATGATGGCATAATGGGTTTCATAGTTTCTTGGCATATTTTGACAAGGTGTGTACTGCCCCTTTCAAAATGGGAAGGTCCTCAGTACCTACTGTGTCTTAGTCTGTTTTGTGATACTGTAACAGGTACTTTATACTGGGTAATTTGTCATGAACAGAAATTTACTTTCTCTCCATTCTGGAAGGTGGAAGTCCAAGGTCAAGGTGCTGACATCTGACAAGGGCCTTCTTGCTGTGTCATCCCATGATGGAAGGTGGGAAGGTGAGAGAGTGAGAGAGAGAGAGAGAGAGAGAGGGAGGGAGGGAGAGAAAAGAAGGCCAAATTCACCCTTTTATGATGGCATCACTCCCACCCATGAGGGTGAAGCTCTCATGGACTCATCACATCTTAAATGTTCTACCTCTTAATACTATCACAATGATAAATTCAACATTAGCTTTAGAGAGGACAGTCATTTAAACCATAGCATTCTACACCTGATCCCCCACAACTCATGTCCAACTCACAAAATACATTTATTCTATCCCAATAGCCCCAAAAGTCTTAACTCATTCCAGCATCAACTTTCCCTCCAGCTGTGAGCCTACGAAATCAAAAGAGTTATCTATTTTCTAAATACAATGGCAGGACAGGCATAGCATAGACATTCTCATTACAAAAGGGAAAAATAAGCAAGGGAAAAAAAGGAGGTAATTCATCTCAAGTTAAGTCCAAAACTGAACAGGGTGAACGATAACAAATCTTAAGGCACCGGACTAATCTTCCTCGACTCCATGTCTCATATTTTAGGCACACTAGGGTGGGGATTGGGCCTTGAAGGCCTCAGGCAGCCCTGCCGCTATGGTTTTGCTGGGCTTAGCCCACACAGCAGCTCTCATGAGTTGAAATCCTGTGCCTGAAGCTCTCCAAGATTGTCATTGCACATTGGGAACTCTGTGGTTCTGGGATCTTGAGGGTGGCCTGCCTCCAAAGCTCCACTAAGATAAATGGGAACTTTCTGCAGTGGCTTCTACACCACAGTTTCACTGGGTATTGCTGTGGCTCTGCCCCTGCAACAAGTCTCTTCCCAGGCCCCCAGGCCTTTTATGGTATCTTTTGAAATCTAGGTAGAGAAAGCCATGCCTCCAGAGCTCTTGCATTCTATGTGCCTGCAGAATTAGCACCATGTAGCCACTGCCAAGGTTTATAGCTTGTACCTTTTGTAGTGGCAAGTTGAGCCATACCTGGACCCACTTGAGCCCATGGCTGCAGTGAACAAGGAGCACCATGCAGGAATGTGGGAGTAGAGATTTGAAGTGGCTCTGGACAGTGAGCCCTAAGGTTCCAAGAGTGCCCTAGGCCTGACTTTTGACATGCTTTTTTACCTGAGCTTGACATTCTGGGCCTGTGATGAGAGGGTTAGCACTGATAACTCCTAAAGTGCCTTTGGAGTCATTCTTTCATTGTCTTGGTGAAATAGCCTTTGACTTTGATCTATCCATACTAATTTCCTTATCAATTGGCTACACCCTTGGTTTTCTCTCCCAAAACATGAAAATATTCTTTCACTCTCTACAACACAGCCAGGCTGAGAATCCTAGCCCTTGGGCATGGACACAATTCAGCCAGTTATTTGCCAGTTCATAATAAGTATGTCCTTTACTACAGTTTCCAGTACCCATTTCTCCTTTCCATCTGAGACCTCTTCAGAATTACCTTTACTGTCTATGTTTCTACCAACATTCTGATCACAATCACTTAAGTGATCTCTGAGAAATTTGAGACTTTCCCTCAGCTCTTCTTTTCTTCTGAGTCCTCACCAGAATCACTCTTAATGCTCCATTTATGACAATACAAGTGTTTAATTTTCAGCATTCATTTCAAATCTATTCCTTCCTCTATCTATTACCCAGTTCCAAAGTGGCTTCCATGTTTTCGGGTATTTGTTATAGCAATACCCCACTCCTGGTACCAATTTTCTGTCTTAGACTATTTTGCACTGCTACAACAGAATTCCTGAGACTGGGTAACTTATAATGAATAGAAATTTATTTTCTCACATTTCTGGAAGCTGAAAAGTCAAAGATCAAGGTGTCAGTATTCGGCAAGGGCCTTCTTACTGTGTTATCCCATGATGGAAAGCAAAAGGGCAAGGAGGAGGTAAACTTGCCCTTTTACAATGGCACCAATTCTATCCAGGAGACTGGAGCCCTCATGGTCTAATCACCTTTTAGAGTTCCCATCTCATAATATTTTTACAATGACAATTAAATTTTTTAGAAGAGACACACATTCAAACCATAGTATATTGTATTGTTCTCAGTGTCTTCTAAAAATCTGAAACTGAAATAATTCTATTTGTTATCAAATTGAACTAGTTTATTTGTACACTTCTTCTTTTTTTTTTTTATTTATTTATTTATTTTTTTTTTTTTGAGACAGAGTCTCACTCTTTTGCCCGGGCTAGAGTGAGTGCCGTGGCATCAGCCTAGCTCACAGCAACCTCACACTCCTGGGCTCAAGTGATCCTCCTGCCTCAGCCTCCTGAGTAGCTGGGACTACAGGCATGTGCCACCATGCCCGGCTAATTTTTTCTATATATTTTTAGTTGGCCGATTAATTTCTTTCTAATTTTAGTAAAGGCGGGGTCTCGCTCTTGCTCAAGCTGGTCTCGAACTCCTGAGCTCAAACAATCCACCCACCTCGGCCTCCCAGAGTGCTAGGATTACAGGCGTGAGCCACCGCTCCTGGCCCTTGTACACTTCTTATTGTTATTGTACTTACCTTGCTTTCTGGCTATCAATGGTTATGTCATTTTATCTATTTGTCTGTTATTTTCATTTTGAGGAATCATGACATAGTAGGCTTCGTTGGTGGTAATCTTGGCCAATCACTTGAAATTTATTAGGGATCCAAGTAAATTCAAAGTCATTAATTTCTGGTTAAAGTTAACATCGACTTGAAAATTGTGCCCTCCTCTCAAATTTCATGACAACATCCATAGCACAGCATTATAATCTTTTATCATGTAGGCAATTTCAGAAATTATGTATACAGGGCTTACTCACTATAAAAATTTATAAAATGCATCAAAATAAAAAGATAAAATCAAAATTATCTGATATTTTAGTGTTTCCCTATAGATGTATTTATTTGAATATGATATAAAGATTAATATATAATGTACATGTACATTTTTCATTTAAAAATGTGTCAGGAACAATATTTTATGTCAACCGTGTGTCATGAAATTTATGTAATTAAATGTAATTCTTAAAAATATCAAACTCAATGGCATATTTTTTCCAATCTCTGATTTTTGGCAACTTAAGCTCTTTCCAGACATTTGTTATAATAAAACAAATCTTGTTATGAAGACTTGTATGCCTGCACCTACACACACACACAGACACACACAATTGTAATATTCCTGATGCACAATATTGTGGAAATTAAAACCTATCCCGTTTCCCTGAATCCACCATTGCAGTCTCTCTGCATATTATTTTCACAGTGATCTTTTTACAGTGTCATCTGTATAATGCTGTTCCTGAGTTTACTAATCTTCAGTGGCTCTTCATTTTTAACTCAGATGTTCAAAACATCATCCTAGCCTTTACATTCTCCTTCCTCTCATTTAGGGTCTCTTGACTTTTATTTGCATGCTTAGCCCTTCCCCACATTCTAAGAGTAAATCCTGGAGACTTTATGCTGGAAAGCATGCATTCATCCAGAAATGCTATTAAAATTCAGAACCTTCTTCCAATAACAAAAACAAAAAGACATAAATAACTGTATGATGTAGCAGGATTTGAGTTTCATTTAGCCATAAATTCAAATTGTTTTATTTGCAATAGACATGATTTGGCTGATGTGAGCATTTCCCAAAATAAGAGATAGAAAACAGTTTTGATAAAGAATGTACTACCCAGAGGAAGTCTTTAATATTACCTTTTAGAAGTAAAAGCAGAAACTGAGGTGCAGAAGAGTAAACTCACTTTTCATACTGCTTAGCTAGGCAGTCTCTTTCTATGGAAAGCAGTAAATATTGATTATAGGTTAAAGGCAATTAAAATAATGGACCTGTAGCTGGCAACCATGCCAGATAGTTCTTGGCACTGACAACATTTACCACATAAGCAATGACTGTCAAATTTAATGAGCAAACACATTTTCCAGGAAAAAGCCTTTAATATTCATTTGCCAAGCACAGGCTGTATTCAATTTGTGGGTTAACATTTAAAAAAATAAAGACAAGATGCGGAAAATGTTGATTTTAAAGGAAGAAAAGGAAGACCTTTAAAAATCCACTTAAAATTGAAACTTTTTCACAGACTCTATAAAGATATAAAATAAAGCCTCTGTCTCAGTAGAAGAAACAAGCTCACTTATGCTGTCTAAGACTATTACGCAGACCCTCCTTTTAGGTCACGGTAGTTTTGCCAATTTGGCCAAGACTGAAGGAGAAAGAAACTCTTGTTTTCAGAACTAGGCTCATCAGATAAGGACTGCTTTTATTTCTTCATAAAATTTGTGGTTTAAAATTTTTTGTTGTTGTCTTTATGTAGCCCACCATGCAAGGGGTTTAAAAACACCCTCCCATACACCAGGTGAATAGCTATTGGTATGAAACAGATGGTTTACAATTTCAAAAAGAGGGACCTGGCCTCAACTTGAATCCAATTAGGATAATGCTGTTGTCATCACCACCTGGAAGATAAGCTGAGAGTAGTTGAAGAGAGAGAAAGGAGAGAGAGAGGCACTCTAGGGCTACATAGCTAGAAGGAAAAGCCATTGCCAGACTAGTAATACTTGGATAAAGATGATTAAAATATATTATTATAGGAATTCAGCTAAATAGAAATACAGCGAAAATGTATCTTAATGTATGTGCTAAGAGCAACTTCAGACCAAGAGGAAGCCACTTTCATACAGTCACAAGAAATTCTGTCCTTGTAATGAATTATAGAATATCATACTATAAATAGAATTAAAATAATAAATAATATTTTGATTGTGTGCATGAAAGAAACATATATACGATGTTTGTTAACCCACAGACAGTAGATTTTATTTTTGCACACTCATCACATTCAATGAAGCACAAAATCCTGTTGATCTTACTCCCATAATTTCACTAGAATCTTCCCACTTCACTCTACTTCCTCGGCCATGTTTCTACTTTAGACCTCCATCATCTCTCATTCAGATATTAAAGTATCTTCTTAGGTGACCGTCTTATCCTCGGTCTTGAGCACTCCTGATCCATTCTCTACTTGAAGGTAGAAAAATCTTGCTAAAACTTTGTACCTTTTTATGTAATACCCCAGCTTAAAATTTATCAGTGGCATTTTTTAGTTTCAGGATGAACAAAATCAGTGGTATAGCATCTAAGCCTTTTCATGATCCAGCTCCTGATAACCTTTCCAGACTTGATTCTCCCCCATCCCATCTCAGATTCACTGCCCTTATGCCACCTCTGCCAGTTCCCTCAAAGCCACAATTCTTTCTCCTTGGAATATACCTGCCTATTCCATACCTTCTAACAGCATTTATTTATCTCTATATTTTGCCTGAATTTCTCTTGATTACATGTATACCTTGTTTTATTGCATTTTGTTTTCTCATACTTTGCAATGAGTTTTTTTTTTTTTTAAATTGACGGTTTGTGGCAACTCTTCATTGAACAAGTCTAGCAGTGCCATTTTTTCCAACAGCATGTGCTCACTTTGTGTCCCTGTGTCACATTTTGGTAATTTTTGCAGTATTTCAAACTTTTCATTATTATTATATCTGTTATGGTGATCTGTGATGAGTGATCTTTGATGGTACCATTGTAGTTGTTTGGGGGCACCATAAACTATGTCCATATAAGATAGAAAACTTAATAAATAGGTATGTTCTGACTGCTCCACCAACCATTCATTCCCCTCTCTCTCTTCCTCTTTTTAAACCTCCCCATTTCCTGAGACACAACAATATTGAAATCAGTCCAATTAATAACCCCACAGGGGCCTCTAAGTATTCAAGTAAATGGAAGAGTTCCAAGTCACTCATTTTAAATGAAAAGCTAGAAATGATTAAGCTTAGTGAGGAAGGCATGTAAAAAGCTGAGCTCGGCCAAAGTTCACATAGGAATGATAAGAGAGCAAAACAACCTTACTGGTGATATAAAGAAAGTTTTAGTGTTCTGGATAGAAGATTAAACCAGCCACAATATTCCTTTAATCCAAAGCCTAATCCAGAACAAAGCCCTAACTCTCTTCAATTCTATGAAGGCTGAGAGGAGTGAGGAACCTGCAGAAGAAAGTTTAAAGCTAGCAGAGGTTGGTTCGTAAGGTTTAAGGAAAGAAGCCTTCTCTTTAACATAAAGGTGCAAGGTGAAACAGAAAGTGCTGATGTACAAACTGTAGCTAGTTATCCAGAAGATCTAGCTAAGATAATCGAAGGTGGCTACACTAAACAACAGATTGTAAATTTAGATGGAACAGCCTCCTGTTGGAAGAAGATGCCATCTAGGACTTTTATAGCTAGAGAGGAGAAGTCAATGTCTGGCTTCAAACCTTCAAAAGACAGGCTGCCTCTCTTTTTAGGGACTAATACAGCTAGTTTTTTAAAGTTGAAACGAATGCTTTCTTACCCCTCCAAAAATCCTAGGACCCTTAAGAATTATGCTAAATCTACTGTGCTTGTGCTCTATGAAGCCTGGATGGCAGCGCATGTGTTTATAGCATGGTAATATATTTAGTATACTGTTGAGACCTACTGCTCAGGAAAATAAAATCAAAAAGCAATCAACACTCCTTTCAAAATATTACTGCTCATTGACAGTGCACCTGGTAGGCCAAGAGCTCTTATGGAGCTGTACAAGGAGATTGATTTTGTTTTCATGCCCACTAACACAACATCCATTCTGCAGAGCATAGATTAAGGAGCAATTTCAATATTCAGGTCTTATTAAGAAATACATTTCATAAGGCTATAAATGCCATAGATAGTGATTCCACTGATGGATCTGGTCAAAGTAAATAGAAAATCTTCTACAAAGGATTCACCATTCTGGATTCCATTAAGAACATTTGCGATTTATGGGAAGACATCAAAATATCAACATTAACAGGAATTTGAAAGAAGCTGATTCCAACTCTCATGGATAATTTGGGAAGTTTAAGACTTCAGTGGAGGAAGTAATTGCAGATATGATGGAAATAGCAGGAGAACTTGAAGTAGAAGTGGATCCTGAAGATATGACTGAATTGCTGCAATCTCAAAATAAAACTTTAATGAATAAGGAGTTGCTTTTTATGGATGAGCAAAAAAAGTGGTTTCCTGAGGTGTAAATTAGTCCTGGTGAGAACGTTGTGAGTCTTGTTGAATTGACAACAAAAGATTTCAAATATTCCATAAACTTAGTTGATAAAGCAACGGCAGGGTTTGAGAAGAATGGCTCCAATTTTGAAATAAATTCTACTGTGAGTAAAATGCTATCAAACAGCTTCACATGCTACAGAATCTTTCATGAATGGAAGAGTCAATCGATGTGGAAAACTTCATTATCATTTTATTTTAAGAAGTTGCCTCAGCCACCCCAATCTTCAGCAAGCACCACCATGATCAGTCAGTAGCCACCAACATCAAGGTAAAACCTTCTACCAATGAAAAGGTTAGGACTCACCGACAGCTCAGATTATCACTAGCATTTTTTAGCAATAGAGTATTTTTAAATTAAGGAATGTACGTTGGTTTTTTAGACATAATGCTATTGCCCACTTAATAGACTTACAGTATAGTATAAATGCACTGGGAAATAAGAAAAAAATGTGTGTGACTCTATTGTGATATTAGCTTTTTTGCAGTTGTATGAAAATGAACTCACAATATCTCTGAGGTATGCTTGTATAATTTTGGACTAATCTCAGGTTTCTTCTACTTTATGGGAGGCTTCCTTAAAGATTTCTAGTTTGGGTTTGCTATTTCCTTTAGAGATTCCCGTAATGCTATCCTGAACAATCTCTCATAATACTTATTACAAGTATTCAAAGGTCTCATTTGGAGTCATGGGCATAACTGAATAATCAAGAATGAGGAAGGCACAAAATGTCCAAAGGCATTTGAAAAGTACACAACAAAGGAAATTTGCCAGATGAAGACAATCTCTGTCTGTATTATAACTTGCCCTAAGCATTGCCTTAGTGACTAATATAATGATGTATGTGGGGGATTTGGAGGCTTAAGGGCATGAGTCAAAACAGGAAGGGATATTGAGCAATGTAAAAACAAAGGAGAATAACAAAAATAATTCATCATATTGTGAGCTAAAGAATGAAGTATGGACTGTATCAATGCTTCAAAATATCCAGGTTTAGCAAAAAACGGGTTGGTTGGTTGGTTTTTGCAAGCTTACGTAATTTACACAAATTGCCTTTCATGAATCACTCTTGGGAAAACAGGCTACGTTTTTCACTAAACATTTTAATGAAGTGGGTCACCTATTCTTCACACCTATCCTATGCTGGTTTTCCAAAGGTAATACAGTCTTCATCAGATACATTTAACTTTAAATATCTAAAAATTTAAGATAGAAGTACTATGGGAAATGAAAAATCTTTAAAAGGCATCTTGTTTATCCTAGATAATGAAAGAAACTTGAAGACTAAAGTACTGTCAAACAATAAAGCCCACCAAACTGTTAATAGAAAGGTTTATAGTAAAATTTTAAAAAACGGCATTAGTGTATGGGTTAGATTTATCAGTGCCATCATGTTAGTTAAACCTCATATATGCCCAGAGCTCTCCACAATTTGGTATAAACTATCACTCTAATTTTGTTTCTAACTCTTCCTCTGCATATCTTTTTCAGCTACATCTATTGACTCATGGACAAAGCTTGTGTTGCCCTCCACCGATGCCTTTGTTTACATATTTTTCCCTGCACAGAGTGCTGTGTACAGCCTATAAATCTTCAAACCCTACTTGTATTCATAGCCCAGTTTAAATTTTGCCTCTTTCATGGGTCAATTTTTTGCCAATTCCTATTGAAATGCTCTCTTTTAGCTCTGAATTACAGTAAGACTTATCTCTTCACTTAGAGTCTTATATTAACTATACCCAAACAAAAATGACATTAAGTCTTTCATATTACTGGTAATCCAGGTCTAAAAGCAACTCCAAGTGGAGAGTTCAAGAATATTTTAGCAAATTGTACTATCATTATATTGTTTCTTGAGGTGATTCTGTGAAAGAAATTTCTTAAGGATGCACACATTCTGTTAACAATTTTATACTCTGTAAAATACTTCTAAGATATTCCCTTACTATTTTAAGATATTCTCTTATTATTTTAAGACATTTCCTGAAAATACTGATTAGGTTGCTGTGCATGGATCAGGTGCCTTGTCATTCTTTGGCCAATATCTATTTAAATGATTTTTTCCTACTCTACACTACTGTAGGGTAATAAATCTTTGTTTTAACTGACATATTAATATTAACTACAACTATGCAAACATGAGATTGAGTCTTTCATGACTTGTAAATTGGGATCCCATTTCATATGAATAGTTCAAAAATGTTTTTAGCAATACTAGTATCATGAGAATAAGTTTCATTTCTTCAAGTGATTTTATGAAGAAAATTTCTCATGAGTGTACTAATTCTGCTATCATTTTTGTAATTAGCCAATTATTTTAAAGGGGTTCCCCTAAAGCACTGAACAGATTGTTATACATAGAGCAGATGCCCTTCCTCTAAATATTAGTCAATTGGTGTACTGAATTGGGTAAGTGCTGAACCAAAATATAAAAAGGCCCTTCTGATTCATTGTAACGGAAGAGATTTGGGTGTGAATACATCCTTAGCATCCTTAGTGCCTCAGTGAATCTCATACCTAAAACCAGTGGTTCTTCTCCATTAAGTATCATATATCCCTGTTGGCTATACTCCTCAGGTGAGAAATAAGAGTCCTGAACCTTCTCTTGGAAATGTCAAGAAGTGGCTAACGTTGACATGTGGAGACCTTCCAGTTTTTTCTCACAGTCAGAAATCAAAGAATTCTAAGATATTCACAGAAGCCAGGAAAGCATAGGAGGAAGTAGAATGCCAGATGACTTCATCAGGATACTCATGAGGTTTGATGAGTGTTTAAGGATTAGGCTAAATAAAGGTCATTTCTCATTTCTGAGGGCAAATGCTGCAGAACTTTCACTTAGGAACATGAGAAGGAATGAAAAGAATGGTTACTGTCCTGAGAAAAATGAGTCGTTCATTAACTGATAAGAAATAGGGAGGGAGATCACTCTTTAGTAAAACATTTTTTTCCTCTTTGCTTTGTCTTGTCTTATTTTTAAGTGGTATCTCTCTCTCTCTCTCTCTCTCTCTCTCTCTCTCTCTCTCTCTCTCTCTCTCTGTCTTTCTCTCATTAATGCTAAAAAGGTAACATCTGACATTAATTATACTCAGATGAGTCTCAGTCATCTGAGGTCTTTAATTATCACACCATCCATCATAAGTGTAGCCAAGTCTATTGATACATAAAGACAAGGAGATGTCCTCACACAGACATAGACACACACACTCGCACCTACAGTAATTCCTTAACAACTCAATACATGGTCATAGCTTTACTTTGGATTATCTCAGATGTTGCCAGCTTGGCACTCACAAGCATAGACTCAGCAGAAAGTATCGCAAAATTGAAAGTTAACTGTAATTCTATGATTCTAACCCCACAACCCGTTCCACCACATGTCTCTCTATGCCTGTTTCCAATGTTGTTTTTGACAACTGTAAAGTCCATGCAGTAAGAAATAATACTATCTAACACTATTACATTTGTGCTTTTTAATTAAGGTTTTGGAGGAAATTTGGTTCAAATTCCCCTCCTCATTTGGACTGAAGCCTTATTTCTCATTCCATAATGATCATTAAAATCCAAGCCCCTTGTCATTTATTTGAGCTAGTCTAACTTCCTATGGTAGCTCCAATGTCAGTTACTGCCCACTATAGTGGTTTTATGGCAATAAATTTGAAAATTCAGATAAAATGGGAGAAAGTTCCAAAAAAATAAAATATATCAAAATTTATAGAGATACAAAAATATGAATTTTTCAATATCTATTAAACAAGTTTAATCTATTATTCAGAATGTTATTATTACTAACCTATCTAGAAAGAAGACCCCAGATAAAAAACAAATCACTGCTCTCTGTCATAAATTCTAATCAAAGCAGATTTAATAACATGACAAAACATAGCATTTTCTTATCCAAATGTTACTTGTGAAATCTCAGAATTGTCTGATTGATTTCAGAGATTTTAATTATCACCTAAATGCTACCAGCTTTACTTTTTAAAGAAAATTTGTTTCTGTATATGTAATAAATGGAGTAGGGTAGAGGGAATAAATGAAAAGATTAAGATATCAGTCTTAAATCCAATATCCCAGTTAATTCTAAACCTATCACTTATGAAGGCAAGTAAATAGTTTTATAATCTTAAGTTTTAGGTATAACCATTCTTTCTCAGATTCAATTTTTTTTTTAATTTCAGCATATTATGGGGGCACAAATGTTTAGGTTATGTATATTACCCTTGCCTCCCCCACCCTCCTCCCAGTCAGAGTTTCAAGCATGTCCATCTCCCAGATGGTGCGCATCACACTCATTATGTATGTACATACCCATCCCCTCCTCCCCTCTCCCATCTGCCCGACGCCCGATAAATGTTATTCCTATATGTGCACTTAGGTGTTGATCAGTGAAACCAATTTGCTGGTGAGTACACGTGGTGCTTGTTTTTCCGTTCTTGGGATACTTCACTTAGTAGAACGGGTTCCAGCTCTATCCAGGAAAATACAAAAGGTGCTATATCACCGTTGTTTCTTATAGCTGAATAGTACTCCATGATACACATATACTACATTTTATTAATCCACTCATGTATTGATGGACACTTGGGTTGTCTCCACGTCTTTGCAATTGTGAATTGTGCTGCTATAAACATTCGAGTGCAGATGTCTTTTTTATAGAATGTCTTTTGTTCCTTTGGGTAGATGCCCAGTAATGGGATTGCTGGATCAAATGGTATATCTTCTTGTATCTCTTTGATGTATCTCCATATTGCTTTCCCCAGAGGTTGCACTAGTTTGCAGTCCCACCAGCAGTTTATGAGTGTTCCTATCTGTCCGCATCCACACCAACATTTATTGGTCAGGACTTTTTGAAAAAGGCCATTCTCACTGGAGATAAGTGATATCTCATTGTGGTTTTGATTTTCATTTCCCTGATGATTACAGATGTTGAGCATTTTTTGACCATTATTCTGTCTTCTTTTGAAAAGTTTCTGTTCATGTCCTTTGCCCACTTTTTGATAGGGGTGTTTGAATTTTTCTTGCTGATTTTCCTGAGTTCTAAATAGATTCTAGTTATCAATCCTTTATCGGATGTGTAACATGCGAAAATTTTCTCCCATTCTGTAGGTTGTCTGTTTGCTCTCGCAACAGTTTCTTTGGCTGTGCAGAAGCTTTTTAATTTGATCAGGTCCCATTTATTTATTTTTGTTGTTCTTGTGATTGCCTTTGGGGTCTTCTTCATAAATTCTTTGCCTAGGCCAATGTCTATAAAAGTTGTTCCAACATTTTCTTCCAGAATTTTAATAGTTTCACACCTTGGGTTAAATCTGTTACCTGCCATGAGTTGATTTTGGTGCCTTCTCAGAGTCAAATTTTAAAATTAGTTTTTATGAACTGTTAATTCTCATTTTAAAAAAGTTGAGTTCTACATATTTTCTTCAATTTATATTTATGGAAGCCAAAAGTAAACAAAGCAGCTTTGGAAATATTGATTGTTATACATACGTAAGCTGAAATGAACTGACTATTAAAATATTTTCTTAGACACAAACTCTTTTTTTCAGCTTCCAAAGGTATCTGTTATAGAGGTAATTGGAAAGAAATATACATAGAGTGCTAAGAACACCTAAATTACATATGTTCTCTCTCTTTGTACTATGTCATTACTAATGTGGCAATCAACATGGGTCACTGGTTCAATCATCCACTGGACATTCAGCATTTTGGTTATAGGTCTCACATATGTATTAACATTTTCTTGGGTCCTGGACAGTGCTATTTAATACTTTTCAGAATAACATTGAGCTTTTATTTCAATTTAAAAATTCTAACACTGGAATTTCCATCTTTGCTTAAGTTAGACAAAATAAAAGGACTGGAACTTACACTATAGAGAACAATTCTCTACTAGCTGCAGGGAATTTCTTAATGGCTGAATATCTTGGAGTAGAAATATGTCCTTATAATAAGTTTATTATTTCCTTTTATCAACTTAATCTATTTTTAAAACCATTTCAGGATATATTTTCATCAGGAGCAAGAACCTTCTAAATATATCCATGGAAGAACTGGCACAGAATAGTTACTTTAATAAGATAATACCCAGAAATCCTAAGGAATATGTTCAAATCGTAAGGTTGAAACTATGTGTCTAGGCCTCTGTGCTTCCTTATACAGTTCGATTTTTGCTAACCCTAACTACTCAGTACTGATATTTAACTACTTTTATTTTCAGTCACACAAAGCCTGTCATTTCACTCAGATTAAATTCCTGCTTCATCAAGCCCCAAATCAATCTCATGTGGTAGTCATGCTATTGGCAATAACAACTAACATTTGAATAGCTCTTATAGATGCTTAGCACTTTTACATGCGCCGCTTGCTTTGCGCCTATCTTCAATGGTATGTGGTAGAAAAGGCAGGTGCGGTAAGTATTCTCAATTGAAGGATAAAGACATCAAGCTCCAGAATATTAAAGTGACTTGTTCAAAGCATACAACTAATAGGTAGTAGAACCTAGACCCGTGTATTTTTCACTACACTACATTATCTGTGTTCTCCTGGGCTCACATTTTCTCCTGGACTCTCATCACTTACAATGGTATAAAATAACTTGTGAAGCACAATAGTTTCAGAAACAAAAATGAAGTGACCCTTGAGGTCCTATTCTTTTTTACATCTTAGACTAGGATTTCTAAACTTTAAGAAGTGATATTTAAGTTTGCCCAAACTATAGAAGGTCACTAATTAAAAGTGGGGAAAATATTTAAAAATGAACTTATTGACTACCAAGAAGTGACATTATTCTATCTTTCTTGTTTTCTCTATCCCCAATTCCACCCCACACAATGTTTGGGATATTGAAGAGAAAATCAGACCACAAGCAACAAGCAGCCCATGTTAGTAGTAATACATCAGTGTCTTAGTCTGTTGTATGTTACTATGACAGAACACCACAGACTGGGTAATTTCCAAAGAAAAGAAATTTATTTCTCATAGTTTTGGAGGCTGCGGAATCAAATACCCAGGTTCCGGCATCTGGCGAGAACCTTCTTGCTGCATCATCCCATTTTAAAGGTGGAAGGCAGAAGGACAAAAGAGCACACTGGAGGAGGAGGAAGGGCGCCAAACTCATCCTTTTATCAGAAAGCCATTTCTTTGATAAGTAAGCCACTCCCATGATAATAGCATTAATCCATTCATGAGGACAGAGCCCTCATGACCTAATCACCTCTCAACACTGTTGCATTGGGGAATAAGTTTCCAACACATGAACTTTGAGGGACACACTCAAACCACAGAAATCAGTATAGAGATATGTGTAAAGATATTGTCTGTGCCTTTTGAATAACACTATATTATCTTTGTAAATGATAAGAAATAAATTGCTAGATTTTTTTCTGGAAATAACTGTGTAAGAAAAATCTAGATAGCTACCTGTTAATTACCTGTTAACTACCTGTTAGCTACCTGTTAACTAGTCACCTAATGTTGTTCTTTGGAAATCTATTCCAATTAGATGGCTGTTTTAGATAAGCCTAATCACTTAACACATTATAATACTCAGAGAACTTACAGAAATGTGTGTTAATAGGTGGTATGTGATGTCTTTTATTTCTATTTTTAAAAAAATCATCCTTTCTCACTAAAAAAATCTATAATTATTAATCCACAAAAGATTGAATTGGATAGATATATGATTTAGCTATTGATCCACTGAAATTTAACCAAAAGCCAGCTATTAAACATAAAACTTAAACAGGGGCACAGTTCTCCTTGGTACAGATAGCAACTCTAACCTGAAATCCTGAACTTTTTTCCCGGGTGAGTTTGGGCTTCTTCTTGTTGTGGACTGATCCAGAGCCCTGACTAGACTTTGACTCTGCTTGAAACAATACCACACTATCATTGCCTCTAAAGTGTTTACTATCTAGGTGGGAAGAAAGAAAGACAATATAGGTAACCTATTTTACTGATTTTACTGATGTTATAAAAATAAAAAGCCTGGCAAAAATTTCAGGCTACTCATGAGAAGATTTTCAGGGGATCATTAATTTTGAAGAACAAGCTAAACTACATAGAGACATAAAGAGTTCATTTTTCTTCTTTTTTCAGAAACTCATACTTTTTCCAGCCTCCATTTTGCTTTTATTTGGGGGGCATGTTTTCAATCTCTCATTTTGTCACTATGTTTAAATTAGGAAGTGATTGGTAACTGTCAGTGCACTAGTGTTATCCTGACTTTCTGAAAGAGTCAATATTCATTTGAAAAATTGTATTTATCATTTGAATACATAAAACAAGCAAAGGTACAAAATTCAAAATGTGCCAATACAAAAATCAAGTTTTTCTCCTTTTCCTTTTCCTGAGGCTATCAAATTCCCCTTTATGGAAATAATGGCAATGAACAGTTTTTTGAAGATTCTTTCTAAGTATTCTCTGCATTCTCTAGCATATGCATTCAAAATGCAATAAGATATTCTTTACTAGCTAAAGTTTCCTTTTACAGAAATTTTAATACATTCATATTTATGTTCACACATTTTTGGGTACAATTTGAGGTACAATATGCTTCAACTTCAAAGCACTCTTATCTGCAATTATTGGCAATAGAAGGCCTGGAAATGGCATTAGAAAACATAAGAAAAGAAATAATGGAGGAGTAGATGAGTTTTTTTTGAAAAAGGGATTTAGAATCAATATAATAAAATGAAGGAAAAAGAAAACCAGGTCCTAAAACTGTACTACTGCACCTGTCAAGAAAGAAGGAGCTCAGATACAAGGGGTTTGGTGCTGGATTTCCTACCAAAGATAACGAAGCCATTGGCGATGAGCAGAGGATTGGAATACACATACTGAGCTATGTCAGGTCATTCACATAAAGGTGATCTACAACATGTTCCACCACAGACTCCATAGTATTCTGTAACTGGGGATCTAAAACTCTGCATCTTAAATGCAGATAGGTATTTAACGTAAACAGGCTGCAATGGACTGAATGTTTATTTATCCCCACCCCAATTCATATGTTGAAGTACTTATCCACAAGGTGATGGTATTTGGGAGTGGGGCCTTTGGGAAATGCTTAGGTCATGAAAGTGGGGCCCTTATGAATAGGAAAGACTGCCTTCTGTCTACAAACCAGGAAGCGAGAGCCCTTACCAGCCACCAAATGTGCCAGTGCCTTGATCTTGGACTTCCCAACCTCTAGCACTGTGAGAAATGGATTGCTATTGTTTATATGCTTCCCATTCTATGGTCTTTTGTTATATTAATAGCAACCTGAATGGACTAAGACACAGGCCCATAAATAAACAATTATTAACTCAAATAAAGCAACACAAACACATGCTCTTTGTGGAACCCATGAGGGATGAGAACCTATAATGTTTCTAACAAGGAAAGGGTGGCTCTTACTGGAAGATTCCCTTTTATTGGTTTCTAGAATCCCCGCCACCCATATACTGTAAAGACATTCGTTCTTTGTCAAATTCTCTGAATTCGTGGAAGCCTGTAGGCAATAAAATGAAACTGGCTAATGTATCTTCCTCAATTATAATTTTTTGGAGTTGGTCACCACGGTTATTTTTGATAGGGAAGTGTGAGGTTAGCCGTTGGGTGATTATTCTGCCTTGGGAGAGGACAATATGTGGGCAGTCTGATATGACTAAGGCTTCCCAAATCATAACCTGGTCACTCCTCTTCTCCCCCAATTCATTAGGTTGGACTCTGACTTCTGTTTACCTGGCCACTCCCTGTAACAGCCATACTCAGCTTGTCATAGAGGAAAATGTCAGGTGTTGTTAGATACTGCTTCTGCCAGTGACAACCAGAGTTCACAGGAAGCACTCTCTCTCCACATTGCTGCCATAGACCTCAAGGAAGTTCTTGCCATCTTCTGGCCTACTGGTCAGTGTCCTGACGGTCCGTTGTCATCAGAGCTATACCTTTTTACTTCTTCACTAGCATTCATCTATCTATAATGAGGGGCTGACACCCTTAACGCTTTGGCTTTAATGTGACTTCATTTATTCTCCTTTGTGGTTTGGTAGGAAAAGAGAATGTATAAAGCCTGCCTTTGTTTTTGTCATACTTTGTGAATGCAAATCTTCCTAAAAGGTGCACTGAGCTAAAGAGAATAGAATCTTTTTAAACTCTAACTTTGCAACCAGAAAATCAGTATTTAGTAAAAGCAATAAAGATGCCAAATACAGATTACCATTATTACACATTTGAGAAGTGGTAATTGTGCGATGTTTAAGAACATATAAAACACTTTTCCTGAGGTTTTATGTGTTTGCTAAGGAAATCTATTCTCTAACACTAATTTTTTATATGGCTTCTTCATTGCTTATTCTTGTAGTAGAATGGGTAGAAGTGTGTTCTGGAGCCTAACTCTCCTTATTGTGGAGGGACTTTTAATCTCATTTCTCCTGGTAGTTTTAGGCCTAATGTAGAAATGCTATAGATAGTGCTTACTCTGGCAGTTAATACAGTTGTATGTTAAAAGAACTTCAGTAAAAATTTCATAAATTTACATTAAGTCCTCAATGTGTACCAAGCATTGTAGTATTACTTGGGAGTAAAATAATGACTATAACATACCATTATTTAAAGATATTTAGAATCACAGGGGATGTGATTCTAAATATCACATGTATATCATATATACATATATACGGAATTATGGAAACAGAGCAGGGTTATTTGATAGAGACTTGGGGAGACAAAATGTCAGAGAGTCCTTCAGGAAAGTAAATATGCACACCCAGCCTTCCAGGCAACATTAGTTAGCAAGAAGGAGACATACATGAAGGGTATCATATACTCAAAAAATAATCTGAGTGAGGAGTTAGTATGCATTTGGTATTTTACAAAGTGTTTGATTCTGATTGATCAAAACAAATGATGTAGGATCTATTATTAGATAGCCATGAGAGATAAACCAGGGTCAGTTAGTTTATGATGGATTTTGCATGTCATACTGAGCTATTTAGTTTTATTATTTATATAGCCTACTGAAGAAATGAAAGGATTGTATTCAGGCTGGATTCAGAGACAGATCTGTTTGTGGGCTAGCCAGAGCATGGAGTAAGGCTGAGGAAGAAAGTCTGAAGTGCTAACACAAACCCGTGAGTTGGATTTTGCCAAAGTCCCTTTAGAGTTCTACAGTGATCTTTAACTAGATGTGAGCATTACTAAAATCATATTTTCAATTTTAAAAGATTCTCATTTTCTAGCAAATACGACAAGAGTGAATTCCACAAATGTCAACAAGAAGATTAACCAAAGTAATGTCTTTGAAAACTATTTAAATAGTCCTCAAGGCACCATTTTAGAATGTAGAGTATTAGTTTGAGTGCTCAATATGTAATATCAATGAAATGCCTTTTAAATGAAAGAAAAATAAGCCATTGTGCCTACCAATTACTACCCTAAACTCAATTTATAGAAAAGTTCACAAAATAAAGTCATGCAGTAGATTACCTAGGGAAGGCATATGATTTCTAACACCAGATACATCCAAATATAAGACAGGTAGCCATTTGTTTAAACTGACTTACGTTTTTCTCTGACTAATATAGTCTGTTTCTATTTTTCCACTTTTGTGTTGGCAAGCTCATTTTCTATACTGAAGACGTTTGAATATGAATTTCAAAGAAAAAGAACTAATCTGCTTGAAAGGCAGCCTTATAACTGACATTGAAATCTTTCTAGACATAATTCTATCTTTTAATGCCACTCTATGTAGGACAAATATTTTAATAATGTGTTTCTCTGAAAGGAAATATTTACATCAAAAATACATACATAAGAGATTGCAGTTTTTCTTCACTGTTTTATTCAACCTTTCAGTAAGCAGTAATTTTATGTGAAAATAAAGTACATAGTATTTAATTCTAAAATGCTTCTTGGCCATCCTGATGACAGGTTGCAGGCTTGGAATAGATGCCGACTAATGAAACAGAATTACTGAATAATTCTAATTTATATACTACCAGACATTTTGTAGTTACTATCAAATGAACAATAGGGCTAGCACTGTGGAGCTCAGCGTGGTGAAGGAGGAGCTGTGCAGAGTTAGAGCCAGAGAGAAGAGTGGGCCAGGACTGCACAATCTATGTTGGCAGGTAAGGGGCAGAGAGGCTGGGTTGTAAGAAGAGGTATACAGATGGGCCAAGAGCCCATCAAGGTCACTCCAAAACTACAATCAAACCAGAAAATCAAGATCACATCATGGGGAAGATAGTTAGATACTGCTGACCTGAGGATGTGCCCATCCATAAGTAGAACAATTCTGCCCAAGCCATGTTTACCCCAGTATATTTTTGGGGTTGTTACCATTTCATGGTATCTTAAAGACATTGTTTGATCTCTGATAATTATTTACCAAAGTGTAAACATTCCTTTGTCACATTTAAAAGTGAGGCTTTAGCATGATTCAAATGCCTTTCTCATGATAAAATGTTAATGTTATAGTATCTAGAATCATCTAGCACACTAACCATCTGCCAGGCACTATACCAAGGAGTTTCTAGGCATTACCTAATTTATTCTTCACAATAACTCTTGCAGGAAAATAGTGTTGGGGAAAATAAATTATTTCTCCATGGTCACAAAACTTATGGATGATAGAATCAAGATTCAGAAAGGTCTATCAAAATTTTGAGTATAATAATTAAACCACCAAGATTTAACTACTCTGCCAAATGCTGTCCCTTAGGAATTACCATCTTGAAGTAATTTCAAGTTGCTCCTTTATTTGTGAGGATTGGGGATACTAAATAAGGGATAGCAAAAAATAGAGAGCTTCAAGGAAATAAACAATCCAATTTCAATAAATTATATTTACCTCTTTTTCATTAGTAATTGCATTGTCTACAATAAGATAAACATAAATGAATTTTCAATATATGTTATTTCACCTGTAAGACAATGGCTAGGATTTCTGGACCAAGATGGTAATCTTGTGGTTCAAATTTACTGCCCTTCATACTCCAAATCACACTGAAATACTATAAAGGTAGTAACAAAACTATAGCAGTACTAGAAAACAAAGAAAAGTGGTACTTAAAATAATATTTTATGACTTTTTTTGTGTGTGGTTTCTAGTAGATATTATGTGAGTGACGCTGAAAACAGAGGCAGAAAAACAGCATTGCAACACATGTGGAGGATCAGGCTACTGAAGAGGTGAGTGTTAGAGGTTAACCCAAATGAAAACTAGGAAAAAAAATGCAACCTCAAATTCAGCAAGAGCTGGAAGTAGAAGTAGGCCTCAGGGCAAGTAACTAGATAATTAATTGAAAAACAGCTAGATCTGGGCCAGCCCGAGCTCAGTGTACACAGCAATACTGCTGAGATATTTCCTGCAGGAAAAGCTTAGTAAACACTATGCTATAATTAGTTGTTGGATGCAGTCTATTTTCAGGAACTCTTAGGATGTGCATTAGATGGGAAAGGGAAGAGGAATAGATTTCTAGGCACTTGAGACACACACAGGGACAGAAAGGGAGAGAGAGTAATGAGGGAAAAGCAGTTTCACCAAGCAGTGAAGTACACTAAAATTCTCTGTCTCTAGGTAAGAACTTTGCTTATAAGGCAACTGTAGGAAGATTCAGTTTTGCCTGGATTACCTCAACCTACTTATTCTGAATGAAATCACATTGCCTATAATACAGTGAACATAAATGAATGGTTGGCACAATCTGTTTATGTACACACAGCCCCATATAGCCAGAGCCCTCACTCAGAAGAGGCCTGAAGAAGTAATAGATTCCACAGCTCAAGTGAGTAATTCTTAGTTATCCATGCCAACAAGTTTTATCTATCTCTGTATATGTATCTATTTATCTATCTACCTATCTATCTATCATCTAGCTATGAAATCTCTCTAGATACTGACAGTAATTGATAAAGCAACAACTATATTAATAACACATGTTCATGTAACTATGAATACATATAAACATGCACATAAAAAAATTCTGAAAATCACTGGATATGTATGAGAAAATAATATAATGAAATGAAAACAACTCAAAAAACAGCCTAAATAACTTAGTGGGGAAATTGAGCTAATGTAAACAAAAAGAAATAAGTTAACAAGAACCCCAAATTAGCATCCTCATATTCTAAAGCAATACTATTCCCATAAATGTGAAGGGGAAAATGCTTCTCTAAAATATAAGCAATCAGGGAGTTAATTGGAATTCTCAGCATTAAAATATGTTTACTGAAATTACAGATAATAATGGTTATCGAATGTCAGGATAGCAAGAGAGGATATGACTGAGAACTCAGTAATCTGGAACATAAACTCTCCTTTGATTTTGATCAAAGAATCAAAATGATGAAATTATAACAGAAGTAAAAAGAGAAAGGGATTTATAATATCTAGGGTTTATTAGTAGGTAGAAAATAAAAAATATAGATGGGAGTTATTAACCAAAAAATATTTGTGAATGACACAAAAACTTAATTTTTCCATTCAAAGGGCCCAGAGGAAACCAAGGAAGGATATATTTTGAAAATAAATAATTAGACACACTTGGTGAATATTAAAAATACTAATAAAAATAAAAATTCAATAAACTGCCAGAGAACAAACACAAGATATCTGCTAAAGGATAAAATTTGTATTGAAAATGAACTTCTTTTTATAACATTAATTCTAGAACATAATGAAGGACTATCTATCAAGTTTTGAAAGAAAAATAAACTGAACCTAGAAATTTATACCTGTTCAAGCATCCAAATACAAGGATTGTATCCAAATACAAGGATACAATCAAGGCATTGTAAACATAAAAATCTTGGAAGGAATTCCACTTATGTATAGTTTTGTTTTTGTTTTTGTTTTTAAGAAATAAGTACATAGATGTATCCCAGCAAGTCAAATAACAATTCAGTAAAAAGGAAGCACTGGTGAACAAACAACTAGGAAAATACCAGTAAGAAAAAACCAGGAAAATATATACTAATATCCAAATTATTATTGATAATGTGGTCATGAATTTAATGTAAGTATTAAGAAAGTATCCTTTAAATGAAATAGGCACATGTAAAAAAGATCACGAACCTTATTTTTATGCTTCGTAATTGCAAACTTTCTGGTAAATAAGGTAGACTTAGGTGAAAATTTTATAGACTTAAGAGCCTTTCTTTAGAAAAAGAGGCAAGTTTGTTGTGGCAGAGGCAGTGGTCTGTTTTTTAAGTCTTGAATCATTACACAAAAACAGACAGAATAATTAATGTAGGAAATCAAAACCCCAAAGACAACATCTCCAGCAAAATCAGACACTGGTTTCCCATGAATGTCTGTACCAAACGGGAGGAGCCAAGCTAGCAGTAAGATTATGTTCCACTTGAGAGGATGCAAAAGGCAGGATTATGATGGCCCTGGGAACTACGTATCATTGATGAGCACCCACATCCTATGTTCCCATGTCGTGGAACATCATTAATGAATTGAAGTTCAGCAGGCCCCAACAACAGCAGCCAAATTGGCAAGGAACTCACTGACTCAAAATCATAGATGATTGCAAGGAGACCACAAGAAGATTGAAAGCTTTGAGGGAGTCTATACATGAAATCTCTAAAATGTGGCCAGCCCAGTGCCCTTTCTACAAAGCTCACAAGGAAACGATATGAGGAGAATGCAAATTGCGCATGGCTTAGAATCTAAGACAAACGAAAGGAAAAGATCATTTAAAGTGAGGGAGGAAAGGTGAGCAGGCAGATCTCAGGAATGAGAAGCCACTTAGAAATAAATAAATAAATAAAGAGAAAGCCTTCAAGCTGTGCAGCTAGAAATGCTCACCCAACCACTTTCACAGGTACCTCTTCCTAAAAGGACAAGAAAATTCCACCTTGATAAACACTAACATCAGAAAATGGTTGCAGTCAAGTGTCATGTGAAATTATTATCAGAAGACAGAAAAGGAGCAAAATAACTCGATATATGATATATTTAATGAAGACATACTAGAAATATATGCCAATGAAGCAGAAGATAATGATTCAAAAAGTGGAGTAAACTGGGGAGGAGGCAAGGGCAACGTTTGTACCCCCGTAATATGCAGAAATAAAAAAAAATGGAGTAAAAAACATAAAAACATGAAGACACATTACTTCATAATGTATGTTTTATATAATGTAATATATTTAAAACAACTCATATGTCACTTTGAAGGATGTCATGAAATCAACTCTTTATTCTGAACACTAGTAAATGAAGGAAAATAACCACACACTTACCCTGCATACGGTTCACAGTAACATTATACAGGTGAAATAAATATTTTATTAAATAGCATTTATGCTTACCATATATAATGTATTTTATTTTCCTATCTTTTTATTCTATTTTATTTCTTTATAAAAATGATTTACATGATGCTCTAAATTCTTTTCATTTGCCCTAATAAATTATAACCTGAGATTAAATAGTGCTAGTATCACATTTTCCCCAACTCTGAAAATTTATAAATATTCAGATGTAATTTATAATTTATGTGTTTTTCAGTCAAAAGAGTTTGGAAATATTTAGAGGTAGAAGATTAGCATTTGTCTAAAGAATAAAATAAATATAAATAAAGTAAGTCTACTCTCAGAGAATTTAATACATCAGAAAATGTAGAAAAGAATTACAAATAGAAGCAATAATACCTGGATAGCAAAATCTAGTTGTTTATTTGAAAAACACTAAGGTAATTAATTCGCCATTGACAAAATAAACCTGTGAAGATTACACCAAATAAAACATTTAGAAATATAAAGTAAACATAGCAATCAATAGAAATCTATTTTGTAATTATTTTGAAAAACAGTACAGCTTCATAATAACTGAAGTGAATACTATGTAGTAAAATATAAACTATCCAACTGAAAAAAGATATCAAGAAGTAGAACAAACTAATTCAGGAAAAAATAAATGGAAAATGATCAACTACTAAAAATGCCAATGCAAGAATTTATAACCATATGAGAAATTGTCCTAAACTTCCTAAGAGTAACTATCTCTTTTATTACACAAATCTCATGCTAAATAGAAGGAAGGATGACATGTCTTTCAAATGCAGCACTGATCCTAAAGCCTGAAATGACAGCAGTGAAAGCAACATCCTATAGTCCACCGGTCTTTAGAAATTAAAAAAATGTAACACCCTTAAATAAGATCAGAGTTAACAGCATTTAGGACTCCTTTAATGCAGACTTTACCTCAGGAACATGAAACCGGCATAATATAAGAGAAATCTTAAACACAATTTATATATCAATATGACTAGTAAAAGTAAGCGTATAAGTTTAGCGATGCCATTTAATAAGCACTCAATTTGTTAATTTAATTTTAATTTTTTTACAAAACAGAAGAGCAAAGAAAAAATATATAATATATAGAACCATAATCTCAATACCCAGTGATAAACATCATTAATAAATGTGTTCCATAATCTTCTAGACTTTTTATAGGTAGGGTGGAATGTATAATAGCATATATAGCATATCATTTTGACATGCATCTTCTAATTGCTCTACCAGGTTCCTTCTATTCTTCCAAACCCTGGTCTCTTCCACTACAATATCAGCTGGAGAGAGAAGAGTGAGGGGAAGATATTTATTCCTCTGATTTCTTTCCAGTGCTAGCTTGATTGTGGCTCTCAATAGATGATCACTGCTCCTCTCAAGGTGACCGGCTCTGTAGGACTCTGCCTCCTAATGTGTTCAGATTACCTCTTTGCATTAGTTGCCTATTGCTTCGTAAGGAATTACCCCCGTAGGCATCTAAAAACAGTAAACATTTAGCTTGCAATTCCTGTGAGTCAGGAATCCAGGATTGGTTTAGTTGGGTATCATTGGCTCTGGGTCTTTCCTAAGGCTGCAGTCATCAAGACTCATTGCGGGCCGGCGCGGTGGCTCACGCCTGTAATCCTAGCACTCTGGGAGGCCGAGGTGGGCAGATTGTTTGAGCTCAGGAGTTCGAGACCAGCCTGAGCAAGAGCGAGACCCCGTCTCTACTAAAAATACAAAGAAATTAATCGGACAACTAAAAATATATAGAAAAATTAGCCGGGTATGGTGGCACATGCCTGTAGTCCCAGCTACTCGGGAGTCTGAGGCAATAGGATTGCTTGAGCCCAGGAGTTTGTGGTTGCTGTGAGCGAGGCTGACGCCACGGCACTCACTCTAGCCAGGGCAACAAAAGCGAGACTCTGTCACAAAAAAAAAAAAAAAAAAAAAAAAGACTCATTGGGGGGAAAATAATCCTCTCCCAAGTTCATACCTGTGGTTATTGGTAGGCTAAAGTTCCTTGCAGGCTGTTGGACTGAGGTCCTCAATTCCTCACCAGGCCATGTGGGCCTCTCCATTGGGTGCTTATAACATGGCAGCTTGCTTTGTGCAGTCCAGTGATGAGAGAGCAAACAGGAGGGAGAGACAACCAAAATGAAAGCCACAGTCCCTTTGAACCTAATCTCTGTTGGGACATCCTATCCTTTTTGCTATATGCACTCATTAGAAATGAGTCACAAAGTACAGCCCACACTCAAGGGAAAGATTTCACAAGGGTGTGAATACCAGGGGGTGAGGATCACTGAGGGTTAATTTAGAGGCTACCTGTTAATCTCTTTCATTTTATCCCATCAGTACATGGGTAGTGACTATCCAGGTGATGCCATGCCTGGATTCCTGAACTATTCCTCATGCCTCAGCTACATTTCACATTTTAAAAATTAAATACATTTGAGATAATGAAACAGGAGGATGCCATCTATTTCCTGGTATACCCTGAATGGCAGAGCAAAACATAGTACTTATGCATAGAATTTTCATGAAATATCTTATATATTATTAAAGATAAAAATACAGTTTTATGAAAATGAGCCCATAAAATCAAACTGTTCACAGACTGTTTTTAACTTTATAAGTTCATTTCACGTAACTAGCACATGCAGGAGATTCTGCCAATATTACTATTTTCTCATTGCACTTAGCATGTCTTTCATCAATTTTGGAGCTATTAGTTTTATGACAATTATTAACATAAATCTACTAGCCATATATTCATATATATTCACCAGCATCCAGTTCATATATTGAAAAATTTTTATATGTCAATTAATACTTATGTCATATTATTCAATAGCAGGATGATATTCAGGTATTTATTTAACCAGTCCCTTTTATTGGACATTAAATGTGTTTCCAGATCTTTGTATTTTATGTCTTGTGCAATTATGTCAAACATTTCTGGTAAATATGGAAGTGAAATTGCCCGGTCAGAAGGTACATGCATGTTTAAATCTTATGATATTTAGAGCCAAATTGCTCTGAAGAAAAGCTTTTCTATTATATATTTCCACAAGCTGAGTATAAGAATGACTGCTTTCAGATGTACTGGATGGTATTGTATATTATCCTTCTTTAATAGTTATCAGTTTGATATTTAAAACATCTTCCTATTGTTTTAACTTACATTGTTATGAGGTAGAACAATTTTTCATAGAGACAATTTGTATGTTGTAGATGTTAGTAAATTGTCTATAGTTGCTTATTTTTCTTATTGATTTGCAAAAGTAGTTTATTTATTAAAGATATTATCTATTACATATTTTGATAATACTTTCCCCAGGTTTTATTGTATCTTTCCTTTTGATTTTAAGAGTGTCTCTATCAAAATATCTTTAAAATTTTTGAAGTTCAAATCTGTTAATCTGTTGGGTATAAATTATATCTTTATATCTTTATTTCAGGTTTAATAACTTTTTACCTTCCCTAAATTATACAGATATTCACTTATATTTTTTCTAGTCTGTTTATAATTTAATACAAAGAATTTTAACCTTTAACTTTGCTCTTTATTTATTTTAAATCATCACCAACTACCCTGTTGCTGATTCCAGAAGTTTGTGAGTTTTTCTAAACACTTCATTCTCCCTTAGCCTTCTTTCCCACATCTGATAAAGCTCAGATGTGCTCTACTCTTCAGTCCTCTCTTCCTTTACACCGCTGAGTAGAGATGAAGTCAATATAAGATAATGTGAAATAACTTTTTGACAGTATGGACTTTCAGCATGAATGATAAACAAACCGTTTTTGTGCTAAGCTACTGAAATGCCTGTGTTCATTGTTATCACCGCATGACCTATTCTATTCTGACTAATGTAGGTAGCAAACTAATTATAAGGAGATTTAAAGCAAGCCTCCCTAAATCACATAGGAAAATGGGGATTGGTTTCCAAAAAAATTTTTTAAGAGAGCAAAACATATGGCTGATTAATAAAAACTCTGAAGGCTACTAATAAATCAAAAAGAATGTCGCGTCTTCCACTGAAGCAAATTGTCGAGTGACAACCTGAAGAAACATAAAGATTAATTTTAAAAGTTTGTCAATCAACTTTATAAATATTCACATAGAAAAACAGCCCAATCACTTCTTTTAGGTGTTCTACTGGGTCTTAAATTCTTAACTTGCAATTGAAGTCAGTTCATACATACACTTTGCATAAGGTGCGGTTCATCTCTTGGCAGTTTATATTCTTTCTTGCTACAGATACTGAAGCACACACACCACTCATCTCAGAAACTCATTCCTTGCTGCAGGTAGGGACTTCCTGTATATCACCAATAGTCAAAATCCTTTTCAGTTATTTCAGGGAAACATTAAATAAAGTTCAGATTTGCTATTGGAAAAGTGAAACCATTTAGAAGAGTGGGTAGGGTTTGCTCAAGAAGAGCTCTGAGGTTAGTTGCTAAGTATAGCTATTTTGTGTGTTGGGTTTCCTGTGTGGCTAACCGCTGTGGATTTAAATGATCATGACAGGTGTTGATGGTGGAGTGTGAGGTAGTACTAAGGTAAAAATACATATTTGCCAATATCTACAAATTTTGGTTCTTAAAGTGGGAATCAACATAATGGTTAAGTTCGGGGACAATAGAGTTTAATTTTTATGTCTTCTTGTAGACATATAATCAGTGAAAATTTCTTATATGTATATTATGGCCCCTGATAAATAGCTACTCAATCTGTTAGTTTTTATTATAACATTATAAATGTTCAGATGGAGTATCCTGAAAACTAGAGAGAATCGGCATCTGATAAGAGTCACATTTTGGAGTAACAAACAGGGGGACTACTCATTAATTTCTCCTCTTCCATTTAATAAGCAATGCTTTAAAGAAAACTCAATAATGGTAAAATATGCAGTTTTATTAGCACATACAGTTTCAAATGACTCTATAAGTGACTTAGATATAATTATTTTTGTGAACTGGTCTGTGACAACATTTTCCTTAGATCACTGGTCTAGTTATTTACAGATATTCCAGCCTATAATAACACCATCCTATGGAAATATAATGCAAGCCATACATGTAATTTCAAATGTTCTAGTAACAACACTAAAAAAAGAAAAAAAGGTAAAATTAATTTTAATAATGTATTTTATTTGACCCAATATATTAAGACCTCATTATTTTAATACATAATCCACATAAAAGCATTAATGATATATTTTATTTTTAAATTTATTGGAGAAAGGGGGAAACCCAGTGTGTTTTTTACAGTTGTAGCACATCTCAATTTATACTATTTCAGGTGGTCAATAACCACACGTGGCTAACGACTACATTATTGGACAGCACAAGTCTATTTAATCCTATTTTTTAATTCTCTTCTTTATTAATCCATATTTGCCAGCCTAAAGTGGCATTCATTTTCTGATTTCTCTTTTCTGTATGCTATCCATCAGCAGCTTTCTTGTTCATACAGCTCCCTCGGTCCACAGTCCTTACTGGTGTATTTATTTATCATTTTTTTTAAAAAATGTATTTATGGCATTACAAATTATAATTGACATGCAATAACCTGCAGAAATTTAAATTGTATAATTTGATAAGTTTTGACATATTTATATACCAGAGATCAATACAGTGAACATATCTATTACCCTCCCCAGTCCCTTTTATTCCTTGTAACTCCACTTTACCTGTCCCAGTTTCCTTCTTTCCAGGCTCTGCTTCCTGTGAGTACAGGTTAGCTTGCATTTCCTAAGGTGTAACATAAGGGTAATTTTTTTGGATTAATTAAGTGCTTTTCTGCTTTCGTTTTATCTTTTTTTTACTTTTGGCTTGTTAGTTATAATGTTGTTCTGTTGTTGTTATGGTTCACTTTGATTTACAGTATACATCTTAACTTACTTTCAGTGACATTATATCCCTTCACATACAGTATAAGAACCTTACAAAGAGTATAATTTCATTTCTTTCTTTTCAGCCTTTATACTACTGTTATGGTATATATAAAACATATATATGTTTATTTTTAGTATGTATACACATATAATTAATCCAACAATACACTGACACTGTTTTTGTTTGAAGAGTCAATTATCTTTCAGAAAGATTTAAATCATACGAACAGGATTATGTAAGTTAACCCATGTCTTTATCATATTTTGTGTTCTTCATTCCTTTATGTATATATATGGTTCCATTTAGGATCATTTAGTTCCTGCTTAAAGGAATTTAACATTTCCAGTGGCGTTCATCCACTGATAGTGAATTTTTTCAGCTTTTGTATTTCTGAACATATCTTTATTTTCCCTTTGCTTTTGAAAGATATGGGTGTAGAATTCTAGGCTGACTTTTTTTTTTTATTTCAATGTTTTAATGATGTTGCTTCAATGTTTTCATACTTGCATTGTTTCTGACCAAATCTGCCAACATCCTTGCCTTTGATACAATCTGTATACCATGCCTTTTCTCCGGCTGCTGTTACAACTTTTCTCTTTAGAACTGGTTTTTAATAATTTCATTATGGTATTTTTGATGTTATTTTCTTCGTGTTTTTTGTGCTTAGGATTTGTTGAGTATCTTGGATCTGTGAATTTATAGTTTGCATTGACTTTGGAAATGTTTGGCCATTATCTTTTTAAATGGTTTTTGTTTTTTTCCTCACTAATATTCTAACTTCCCTCCCCACATCCTCAAGAAAGAGAAACCAACTGGATTTATCTCTTCCAGGAAACTCTGTTATTGGGCCACATGTTGCAGGACTGTAGAGTAGTTGTATAGAACTTAATGTCTGCTCTCATTCTGTTTCTCTCTACCTCTGTTCTTTCTTTTTCTCCCTTTTGTGCAGTATGGTGATCTCATCCATTGGTGGTCAGGTGGTGGCAAGACTTTTGGATTGGGGAAAAAACCTGTTTGGGTGTTAAGCATAAATTACATGTTCCAACCAAGCTTCATGAGTATTTTGTTTTAGGAGTTGCTGCCACCCATTTTGCAATAATATGCTTGTTCTATTTCATGTTTAACGCTGTCCCTAATGTGTTTAACTCTACTGGGAACCTTGTGTGTAACACATATGCTGGGTTTGAGAATTCTTAGGTTTTCCAGAAAAATACCACTGAAATCCAATCAACATCCCAAGAAAACGGTAAAGCATAAGTATAATAGAAAATAAGAAAGCATAAAAGTACATTAAATTTGAAACACTGCACTTACATTTTATGCACAAAAAAAGGAATATGTTGGGGACTTGTTTGAATTAAATTAAAGAGTTACTGAGGAACTATGCACCTTATCCATAATATTATGCAGAGCTATTTAAAACAGTATCATAAAGATGTTATAGAACTCAGATGAGAAATAATAAGAATAAAGGCAGTAGCAGTGAAAATAGAAAGATGAAGCACTATATGAGAATATAAAAGATATTAATGGCATAACATTTGCAAGATTGATTAGGGAGGACAGTTTGAGAGAGAATAAGTGTGTGGAGTAGTGCTCAGGTTACTGGTTTGGATATCTGGGTGTATGTTGATGTTGTTGATTGTCAGGTGGGAAACAAATACTAAACAACATTTGTGTGTGCTTCAGAGTCATATGGGTGTATATAGGGTCATGTACAATTTCTGATGTGTTAGCTATAATAACATCAATTTGCTCCCATTAAAGGAAGCATAACATAAGTGAACAAGAGGATTTTT
>RJWJ010017212.1:0-33344 GCA_004363605.1 Indri indri
TGGATGGATAGACAAATGGATGGATGGGTAGATGAGTGCATGTATGGATGGATGCATGGGCAGATGGATGGATGCGTAGATGGATGGATAGACAAATGGATGGATGGGTAGATGAGTGCATGTATGGATGGATGCATGGGCAGATGGATGGATGTGTAGATGGATGGATAGACAAATGGATGGATGGGTAGATGAGTGCATGTATGGATGGATGCATGGGCAGACGGATGGATGATAGGTGGACGGATGGATAGACAAATGGATAGATGATGGATGGATGGGTAGATGAGTGCATGTTTGGGTGGATGGATGGATGATGGATAGAGAGATGGATGGTGGATGAACATGTGGGTGGGTGGATAGAGGGTGGGTGGGTGAATGGATCAATAGATGAATGGACAGATAGGGTGATGGATAGATTAATTGTTGGACTGATAACTAGTCAGCCAATAGGAAGTGAATGTTCACATAGAGCTTTTGTCTTCCAGGCAAGATGCTCCACCACTCCTGAGCTGATGCAGGTCCTCACAGTGAGTGAAGATTCATTTTATACCATGTAAATAACATCACCTGTATGGGAAAAAGGCCATCTTGGGCTTCACTAACAAAAATATTCCAGACAGGTTTCCCAGGACCTCATTCCATGCCTTTGGTTCAATCAGGCCCTTGGCGTGAGAGCAGCTCGCAAGCACTGCAGTTATTTCCAGTGTCTTCTCTCCCCACACTGCTCACTGAGCTTTATCTTTGTAATACACCAGGACACATTTCTCAGTACAGATGCCAGGGAAACCGCCAGCGAGCCAGCAGCTGGTCAGGCAAGAAAGAGCAAAGCAAAGATTGACCTAGTTTGGATAAAGTGGGATCTTACCTGAACCCTCCCCAGATGGAAACGGCACTAAATCAGACTCATGCATACATAGCGTTTTCCTTCACTGTTTCTTTTATTGCTATGCTCGATTTTAATCCCGTGACTGAGGGAGAAAAAAGCTTGTCAGCTTTCCCCACTGCAAAATGACTCTTTTCTTCCACCCTGTCCACGCCGTGGTCTTTGGAAAGACCTTCGTATGTACAGCCCACACTGAAAGGGTGGGGAATGATGTTCCTCCTCCGTGAACCTGGAGCACACACATTATTTGGAATTCTTCTGCACAGGAAATTTGACCTAATTCATTTTGGGGAAGATAACTGCAAAATACCTGACTCTGAATAACCACAGTTTATGTGCCAGTCACTCTTTCAAGTAAAAAATGCTGCTTCTTGAAAAGAAGAGTTCAGCTCCCCACTCACCCAAGCGCACGGAGTATTCCAGGTGCCACCGGACCTCGGAAGCGGCAGAGGCGCTTGAGCCTGTTCTCTCGTCTGCACACAAAATGTCTCTAATGGAGTGCTCGAAGGTCAAGAATTAATAAAATTGATACTTTTTACTGTTTCTGCAAGTAAATCCTTAAGTGAAAGCAGCACTGTTTTATTTCCCTGACGTGGCTGGTGATGACGAACGCCATGCCTCCCAGCTCTGTTTAGCTCCCTGGCCTTGACCTGAGCTAAGGCGCCAGCAGTTTCACCTGGGACCGCCTCTGTCCCAGCAGCACAAATGACAACCCAGTGGAAAAGGCAAATAGTGCCTTAGTGTGACTGTGAAAACAGCTTTGACTTTGTAGACCCCTCGAAAAAGACGAGGGTCCCCTAGAGGCCCATGGGGTATACTTTGGGAGCTACTGTTGTAAGGTACAATCTTAGCTTCCTGCTTATCAATTTAACCGTAACTCTTCAATGCTTCAACTCTTTAAGCCGGAGAATCAGGATCAATGTCCTGTAGCCCCCCCTGGTCTTCTCCAGGACCCCGCGGACTCTCCTCAGCACAATTCCGCCCCAGATGAACCAGTATCGGCGCCATGCCTTCCCGTGCCAGGGCAATGGGCGGCTGTTGTAACAGTCACCCTGAAAGCCCCAATAACTCCCGTAGGACCAAGTCGGGAAACCCCATGTCTTCTTCTTGGTTCCTTTTTTTATTCATTGCTTCCCAGATTTTGAAAACATATCTATCTTGTTATTTATTAATTCGTCAAACATTTACTAGGCACCCCAATGCAATGCTCCCCGGGTGAGTTACCTTTGAGCCCTGTGTTTTAGAATAGACAAGATGTGCCCAGGCTTTCCAGGCAAAGGAAAATTAGCTCTTTCCCCCGAGTCTCAGAAACTTTATTTTAACCAGAGTTTAATTATTAGCATAAATAAGCTTAATTATTAATTACATTTTTCTAATGAAGCAAATTTCCACTGAAGTTTCTAGGCAGTTTCCCAAGTAAGAACTTCACTAAGAACCCAGGCAAAAATTTTAAAAATGCAGACAGCTCAACAGGGAAAAAAAATTTCCCCTGAAAGCGGGAAAGCTGAGTTTTCTTACTTTGCTCTCCCGCCTGGGCTCCCTCTTCTGCCCTCTAGGATCCTGGTTGTGGATGGAAACGGGCCAGCTCTGAAGGGATCTCAGCCACATCTCTCTGGCTGTGAACATAGAGGTGTGCCCAGGGCTCGCAGGAGATACTACCAAGAAGAAAGGGCTGCCTGGTTAGAGAACAAAGCTTGACCATGTGACTCTATTAGGTGAGATTCAGCTGCAAGAAACAGCTAAGAGCGCATGAAACACAAAGACACGTAATTATCTCCCGTCTCAAGGAGTTTGGTGGGAGAGAGGCTTAGGCATGATGCAGTGGCCCATCAAGGACCCAGGCTCTTCCTCTCCTCCTTCTCTGACCTCTCCTGTATGGGTGGTTAGTCCTGGGCTTGCTGCCCTGCGTTGGCACAGCTTTGAGTGCCCCACCCACCCATGACCACACTCACATGGGGAGAAGAGAGGACGGGCTCCTCCTTCCTTTTGCCCTCAGGGAGCAGAGCCCCATGGGTCTCCAGCAGTCTCCTGCACATGTGCCAGTGGCTAGCAGTGGGTGCACGCTGCTCTCCAACCTGTCCCATGGCAAGTGAGGGAATGCTCACTTAGCTAAGGGCCCACCCTCCCTCGGCATGCGGCTGCCTGAGCAGGAGTGGGGTTTTCTGAGCTGAGAAGGACAGTGACGGTAGCCGCAGGAAAGCACTCAGTGTGTGGCATCTCCTGAGTCAGGAGGCAGCACGCGGTTGCCATCGCGGCAGTCCACCGCTGTGGTCGCTGCTTGGGAGTTAACAATCACCCACAGCCCCGCAAGCAAAGGAGGGCCACGTCCAGCTCCACCTCACAGACAAAGTTGTCCTAGAGAGGCAAGGCGCCTTTCCTAAGATCAAACCCAGGTCCTCCTGAAACCAGCCTCCATGCTCTTAGCCCTTCCTTCTCATCGAGAAAGTTACGGAGAAAAGGAAAGAATCATCTACACGGACCTCGGGCTGGAGGTCCCTTAAATGGATCCATTCTATCCCTGAAATTATATTACTGTAACCAACCACCACGGTACAAAAATGGAATGCACTTGTTCCTGCCACCATTAGGTACACAAATGAATATGTAGACACAGATGGATCTGAGTATTTTGAAGAGAAACACAATGTGCAGAAAAGAAGCCAAAGCCCTGTACTTACAGTATTCAACACCTCGAGCATTGAATTTGTTGAGCAGAGCCTTTTGCCTAGAAGTGGCCATCTTTGAGCGACATTAGTTAAAAGGTAAAATCTCTCCACAGAGGAGAAAATTTCTCACTGAGATCTTTATATAGTAGCAGAATGTTTTATAAGGTGAAAAGCCAGAGAGATGATAGATTAGATCAGATGGATGGATGGATAGGTGGCTACATATAGACATATGGAACATTAACATCATTTCATAGTCACTCACCCACAAAGCTGAGCACGAATAACCTTCAGATGGAAAGTGGATGCTCTCAGGGAACCTGAGGGTATTAAAACTTTTCCATGGCCCTGAAGCCAACTCACCACGAGGGGTTTTCTTGGGTCAGCTCATTAGCAAGATTCTTGGTCGCTTTCAATAGTCTCCAGCCAGTTTGGAATACAGAGAGTAATGAGAAAGAACGTGAGCAGACATTCTAAACTGTGCATCTGAAGGTAACTCAACCAGCCTCACAGGAAACTGCAACCTGTGAGGAAGCCGCATCAGGACGCCAGGGTCCATCAAACGCACGGCTCGCATTTGAAGGTCAACCGTGCCCCCAGAGGCGCCCACACCTGGAGACTCACTAACTCCTCCGGGACAGACATAAACAATGCTTAGTATTTTAGTAAATCTCTGCCTATGAAGGGCAGAGAAAGAAAGTAGAATCAGTGGCTGTAGATCCTTGTCACTTCAGAAATAACTCAGGAGACTAGAAACTTTCCTAGCTTGTTGCAAGAGCAATAATTCTTGGGGTCTTGCTTATGCAGAAATGGGAGGGTAGGGGAGAGGAAGGTTGCTTCCTATCAATCTTTTATTTTCCCACCTTGGGCATTACTTTTATCAAGCATTCACACTGTGCCTCAAACAAAGAATTATTTGATGAATGCTTCTTTTGTTTTATTTTCCTTATGACGACACCTGCCCTGCAGGGCTGCTGGGCAGCCTGGCCTCACTCCCAGTTCTGAGCAAGTGGATTTGGGTTCTATTGCTGGTCCAGTCCACTCTGCCTCTGCTCACCCTTCTGGTTCTCCCATGGGTGGAGCCACTGGGCTCTGCTCCGGGCAGCTCCAGGCTCCTTGTCTGCAAGCAGACACTGCACCTCCAAGCGCACCCACATGAAGATGAGGTTGCCTCTCTACTACTCTCCGCACTGGTCTCCCATCCTGGGTATCAAACCCTTATCATTTCATCATCATCTGACTCCATCTTGATGGCACCTACCCTTTCCTGGGGTTACCACATGACCCAGCAAAGACTGTGCATATCTCTCTGGGGCGAGCAGAACTCTGAGATCACCCCAGTGAGCCCCTCCCTTGTGCCTAAATCAGAAACACCAGGCAGGGGGCCCAGAAGTCTATATTTAGGCAAGGCCCCCAGGTGACCCTGGGGCATGCTCACATTTGAGAACCACTGGATTAATCTCTTCTTTAAAGTTGCAGGTGGTGGAAACTGGACCCCTGTTTCTCACCATATAAAAAATATGAACTCAAGATGGATTAAAGAATTAAATGTAAGACCTGAAACCATAAAAATTCTAGAAGAAAATGTGGGAAAAACTCTTCTAGACTTCAGCCTAGGCAAAAAAATTATGATTAAGGCCCCAAAAGCAAATACAGCAACAACAAAAATAAATGGGGCTTAATTAAATTTAAAACTTTCTGCATGGCAAAGGAAATAATTAACAGAGTAAATAGACAACCTACAAAATGGGAGAAAATATTTGCAAACTGTAAATCTAACAAAGGACTTATATCCAGAATCTATGAGGAACTCAAATACATCAGCAAATAAAAAACAAATAACCCCATTAAAAGGTGGGCAAAAGACACAAACAGATCTGTTTCAAAAGAAGATATACGAACGGCCAATAAACATATGAAAAAATGCACAACATCACTAATCATCAAGGAAATGCAAATTAAAATCACAATGGGATACCACCTTACCCCTATCAGAATAGCCACTATTAAAAAATCAAAAAGCAATAGTTGTTGGTGGAGACGTGGTGGAAACGGAACGCTGATTCACTGAGGGACTGCGAAATACTACAGCCTCTGTGGAAAACAGCATGGAGATTCCTCAAAGAAATAAAAGTAGGCCTATCATGCAATCCAGCAATCCCACTGCTGGTATCTACCCAAAGGAAATGAAATCATTATATCATAAGACACCTGCAGTGAGCTATGATGATGCCACTGCATTGTACCCAGGGCGACAGAGCAAGATTCTATCAAAAAAAAAAATAAAAAACCAAAACAAACACTTTCACGCAAATGTTTATCACAGCACAATTCACAATTGCGATGTGGAACCAACCTAAGTGCCCATCAATTCACGAGTGGGTAAAGAAAATGGTGTGTGTGTGTGTACACACACACACACACACACACCATGGAGTATTACTCAGACATAAAAAGGAATGAAATAATGTCTTTTGCAGCACCTTGGATAGAACTGGAGACCATTATCCGAAGTGAAGTATCTCACAATAGAAAACCAAACACCACATGTTCTCAGTAATAAGTGGGAGCTAAATGGCGGCACACGCAGGCATAGAGTGGTGTAAGAGACATTAGAAACTAAGGAGGAAGGAGGATGGGGGGAGGGATAAAACTTGTCTGTTGGCTACCATGTACCCGATTCTGGTGGCAAGCACACTAAACGCCCTGACTTCAGGATTATACAATTCATCCACGTAATTAAAATACTTGTACCCCCTTAATATTTTGAAATAAATAAATAAAATAAAATAAGTAAAGTTATGGGTGATGGGAACCAAACCCCGAAGGCGTAGCACAGGGAGTTTATTGGTTTGACAAATAGAAACTGGGGAGTGACAGCCGGCCTAGAGCTCAGCTGCGTCCAGGTGCTTGGCCCGCTGTGTGACTCTGGCTTGGCCAGACCCTGGCGTGGGCGGCGTGGCCTGTGCGTGGAGAGAGGTGGGGTACAGCAGAGCAAACCCCGGGCCAGAGAGAGGAGTGCATGCCTGCAGGAACCGAGCACACACCTGCACAGCTAACAGCCTCTGTCATCCTTGCATCTCAGATGAGGAAACTGAGACTCGGTAAGTCAGGAGATTTCCTGGGACCTCGCAGCGGGGACATGGCAGAGCAGAAGCTCAAACCGGCTGGTGCTGTTCCAAGAGCGTAACTTAGTTACCGAGGATGTCCTCGGAACAGCCAAGGGCGGGCAGGGAAGTGGGGGCCTCTGCACGGCCCGGCCCCGCCTCCTCATCATTTATTAATAAATAAAGAAGCTGTAGCTCAGAGAGGGACGTGGCTGGTCTCCTACCTCTCACCTAACAAGGGAATTTCAAACCAAGCGTCTCTCATAGCAGCCAGCCTGTGTATCTCCAGGTTGTTTCAGAGGTCTCCAAGGACATGTTCTCACTACACAGTTGCCCGGGACGCCACTTCCAGGAGCTCTGACTGCCTGCTCCACCCAGAGCCCAGAGCCCGTGTGTAGGACCCGAACAGATGTGCTGGCTCCGGCCACGGCACGTCTGTGTGGCTTCCCCACGCCCCTCCCAGAACAGCAGGAGGGGAGTCACCTGTCTGAAGTCACCTCCTCTGCTTCTCCATGGGAACCAGCTGGAGACCTTCCCAGGGTCCCTAATGAAGCGGCTATTTTCATAATAAAGAGGTTCTTGGGAGCAAGTTCGAGGACGGTGCTCTAAAGGAAAGGCCAGAGTGGGATTTTGGCAAAGTAACTGAAGTCTCACTTGCAGTGTGAGGACTGAAGCCAATTAGCGCTCAAGTAGCTCAGGGGCTGAAACACAGGCCCCAAACTGAAACATCAGCAAATTCTGTGTACCTTGTTAAGATAAAGGATCTCATTTAAGGCTAGGGAGGACTTTTTCCTCTCTTGTTCTCAGAGTCTCCACCGATAGAATCATTTTCGGAAAGCCAGTAACAAGAAAAAATTTTCCGTGGTTCTCCCATTCCAGAAATGCACTCAGTGACTCAATTTTTTTTTAAAAAAAGACATACTTAAGATAAAATAAGGAGCTTCAAATATTTTTAGATATCATGCAATGCTGGAGAAAGTGGGAGTGAGAGAAAAGCAAGTGTCTCATGCTGAACCCCATGAAAAACACTCTTATAATAAGAAGGCAAGCGAGATTGTTGCCGTGATCAAATAGGTATTAAAGCATCGGGAGAAATGCACAATTTATCTTATTTGTAGAGCACATATTCAAAATTTCCATTCAAAAAGTCATTTAGCACCAGATTCAAATGTTTTTGTTTAAATTTTTCTGGGAAAGCCAAAATCTGTTTTGCCCATTTGGTTCTTATCCTCCCAAATTTGTTTGGCATGTGAAAAATTTCTACCCAGTTCCAGAAATGTGTTTGGATTCCAGTCTTCAGAAGAAAGAGAAAATTGCCCTTTTTTGAGAAACTTTCTCCTGTGAAGACATTTATTACAGAATTAAAACATGCCCACTGCATTTTCATTGCTAAGCAAGGCACACAGACTCCTAAGTACTATTTACATTGCTGAAAATAGGTTGTGCGATTCCCAGGCATGTTATGGTCTGCCTCGTGTATGTAGGAGGTTTGCTGTTGTGATTTTTAAATGTTAGAAAATTTTATTTTAAAAAAAAGTAGCTCTTCTCCTTCCAGTTTCAAAACACACTTACACACACACACAACATAGCAGTCTATTATTCTCCTTTCACGATTCTGATTTTCTGCGCAATACAATGCACCGACACCAACATCTCCAATTCCTCACGAGTATTTCTGAAAGTCGCTTTTCATTTCAAAGCACAATTTATAAAATGCTCACTTGGCTCCAGTTTTCTGCACAGTGGTTAATTATCAGCAGAGGAAACCTGGAGAAAATCCTCATAATCTTTTCCCCGGTCCTCGTGGAAGGATTAGAAAATGTGGTGTTAGCTCCCGTGGTTTTCCAGTAACCGTTTGGCGCGACCTCTCATTATCGCGTTATCTGAAAGAACACAGTGTTCTTTGGGGAGGCACAGATGTGGCTTCTGCACACATATCATACTGGAAGGTTAAACCGATAATACTGAATTTCTTTAAAGATGAATTTATTTTACCAATGCAGAGATGCAATTGAGAAATGGGGATTTAGAATAATCTTTCTGAGAAACAAACACAAACGCTGCGCGAACAGAGACAGGTGACATTAGCCCTCTGCCGGCCCATCTCCTGGGTGCTCGCTCCTCCTGACTCCTTTCTATCCTGCGAACAGCTGTCGCCCACTTCCAGAGCCCACTTGAATGTGGCAATGATGTTTCACTCCAAGGCAGCTACAACAAGTCTTTTGTCTTCTTGTCATTCTCTCTGCCTTAAAATATGGATGCACAGTCTCTGAAGGAATAGTGGATGAAGTATAGATTCTGAAATGAAATGGGTATTTCTTATGACTTCAAAAATGATTGACTGATCCTGGGTTATAGCTACCACTTGATTGATTTGCTAAGGTTTTAGAAAAATAAGTATGAATTCTAATTGATAATGGGATGAAAATAGGGCCCGAGGAAAGCATGACTACAAATCATTAAGCAAAGTAAAAGTGGCAGTTTTCAGAGTCACCGGTTAGTTGCACTTGAAATGCGCATGGTGAGGGGTGAGGGGGGGCTTCGGTGCAATGAGAATTGGAGTGAGGAAGCTTTGGTTCAAAGCTCTGAATCTGAGCATCCTAACATGCTGTGTTTTGATAGAAGACTTACTGTGAACACCGACTACTGGTTAACTTCTTTGGTTGCAGCAACAGAAACTAAATTCAGACCAGTAGAGGAATGGCAGGGCATTGTCGGCTCACACAGCTCTGAGCCCAGGGATGGGGCCATCTCGAGGGATGACTGGACCCAGGGACCCCAAGGATGGCGTGCTGTCCTCTGCGCATCTCACAGCTGTGTCTGGGCGCGATGTCCTTATCCATGCAGGCCCCCAGGCTCCCTGCACGTGGGAAATAGTGTGCAACAGTGGCCCAAGCTCACGATTCCCCCCAAGCCATTACCAGCCCCAGCAGGAAGGGCAGCCTCAGCTTCCCAGCTTAGGAAAGGTGCCCATACGGAGGTCCTCGGGGGATTTCGTGTCTTTGGTCTCACAATAATTGGAGGGTTCTTCTGGCATTGGGAAGGCAGTGGGGGGGTCAGGAATGCCAGACCTCCTTGTGCAGTTAAGAACTGTGCCCACCCTCCCAGTGTCTGCATGTCCAGCCAGAGATTCACAAGGGAGGGAGCTTGTCAATAATCATCTGAGCCCAGGAGCTAGCTATGCTGGTCTGAGATCAACGCAGAGCATGTGTAATACACACCAGATTTTCCAGGCACATTCCTCTATGTGACTCTTTTTATTTTTTTAGGTGGGGAGGACTTCACCCGGAGCCGGTCTCCGTTTTGGAGCCATCTCTCCGGCAGCGACACCCCAGGTGGGTAGGGGCTGCCAAATAGCAGGTCGGCATCAGTTCTGCCTGTGTGAGCACCATGCTCGCCCACTGGAGGAGCCAGCAACCGCTCCTGTGTCTTCAGGGTGGTTGTTCCTGAGCATTTACATTTGGAAAAATATGTTTTATTATAAATTGCTTTCCTTTCAAGTGACCTTTATATTACAGCTAGGGCATAAAATTGATTTCCCATTAAATTATGTGTGTAGGTAGGTTATATTATTTCATTCCAGGAGTAACACACAGACCCTTGACTAATCACCAAGCCATGGTGCAGACGGGGCAAGGACGTGTGGATGGAGGGTGACAGGATCTCCCGCAGACGGGGTCCTGGCTCCCAAAACAGAAAACAGAAGCCACACCCACTACCCATGGTCAGAGAGAAAGCACAAGGAAACAACTAGAGGCATATGCAGAAATAAACGTGGATTTAAAAACCAGCACATGTATATTAGGGTCCTCCCAAGAAACAAAGCCAGCAGGATGTACGTCCACATGTGTGTACGTGTTTATTTATCTATTCATAGGAATCGGCTCACATAATTACAGAGGCCAGCAAGCCCCAAGATCTGTGGTCTGCAAGCTGGGGACCCAGGACAGCTGATGGTTTACTTCCAGTCTGAGAGCAGATCTGTTCCAGACCAAAGAAGAGCTGATGTTTTAGCTCGAGTCCAAAGTCAGAGAAAGACCAACGTCCCAGCTCCAGGCTGTCACACAGGAGGCGCTCCCTCTTACAGGGGGGAGGTCAGACTTTGTGTTCTATGGAGGCCCCAAGTGGCTGGATGAGGCCCACCCACAATGGGGAGGGCCGCCTGCTTCACCTCTGTCTAGATATTCAAATGTTCATCTCGCAGACACACCGAGAGAAATGTTTGACCAAATGTCTGGAATCCCATGGTCCAGTCAAGTTGACAAATACAATTAACTGGCACAACATGCAAAACTAAAGTCACAGCATGTATAGACTGGGGAGAAAATCTTCTCATTATAAAACTCTGTGCAACTTCACAGAATCACTGTTGCGTCATCTGGGGAGGGGTTCTCAAATTAGGTTCTACCTGAAATTCTCCTGGGGTTTATTTAGTTTTTTTAGGTATCAAGAGGGCCAAGGAAACATTTTCTTAATAAAGTGATTCCAATGCCCTAATTTTGCCCATCAGGATGGACATATTCAGAATTAAATTTGTTGCGTTAAGACTTGTGTGTTGCCGTAGGTCATGCTTTCCCCACCTTGGCACTATTGACAACGTGGACCAGATAATACTGTGTCGTGGAGGAACCGTCCTGCGCTTTGTAGGATGTTTAGCAGCATCCCTGACCTCTACCAAGTCAGTGCCAGTACCACCCCACCCCCAGATGTGACAACCAAAAACATCCCCAGACATTACTAAATGTCCTCCAGGGAACAAAGTGCCTGCTGCCCAGTTGAGGGCCACGGCTATAAAGGGAACAGGACAAACCCCACAGTATTGGCTTCTGATTTGCTTTTTGCATTTAATGTGGACAGTGAGCTGCATGTGCTCCTAGAGACAAGCAGTGACACCCGTGGATACGCCACTCTACACACTCAGAGTTCCACGTCCCAAAAGCTTTTAAGCATCTTTGTGCACAGACCCAGGCTAAAATATTCATCCTGTTCATGTTCACGAGTGTGTCAGAGTAGCAGCAGCTTCTCCTTCCCCTGGAGGCAGGAGCTGGTGCATGTGTAAGAAGGAAGATGTGTCACAGCCCGTCGGACCGGGGCCAGGGCACAGGTGGGGCAGAGCCGGCCCACACCTCCACCGGGCACAACCAGGCTCGCCTCCCTAGACCCACCTCTCAGTGTTCCCGAGCAGAATGTGATGGATGCTCACACATAGCACATGAGAGATTTAAGACTCATGATGGAATCAGATCGCATTAAAAGATTAATATAAAATTAGATTCAAAAATAGCTTTGAAGGACCTTTACATTCAAAGAGTTCAGCACAGACCTAGAAGCAGAATCGGCTCCATAGGTCTTCGCTTCTTCCCCGACCTGAATTTCTCAGCACAGGCTGACAGAACCTTCACCAAACAGGGCTGTTCTCAGAGAAGGTACCAGTAGACAAAGCCGAGCAGAAGGACATGTGTCCCCCAGGTGCTTAGGAAAGTCCTCATGAAAATATGCACCCACTCCACTGACGAGGCCCCCAGAGGCTCCCGGGGGTCTGGCTCTTGCTGTTTTCCCTGTTCTTCTGCTCAGAGCCGAGAAGCTTTATCGAACGTGGGGCCTGAGTATGAACACTGTGGCCTCCTGAGCTCTGTTTGCTGGGTCCTCGGCTCAAACCTTTATTTAGGTAACTTTGGTTAATGCTCTGAGGAAACCCAGGAGGAGGGTTTGGTCCTGACCCAGGCCTGCAGATGGGGACAGTAAGCGGGTAGGCAACCCCGAGCCCGCGCAGCTGGGAGTGGTGGAGCTGATTCCCCCGTGGCAGGCGGATGCGGCCCCAAGAGCACGCCCGCGCCACATGCTGGGCTACCCCACACCACCCCGACCCCCTCACCACTCCACGCTCCAGGAAGGTCTCCCCAGCCCCTGCAGGCCCATTTTGTCTGTCACTTTGTTCCCAAAAGGACCGCTGTCCAAAGACCAGACCTTGAATCTCACCCAGAGTAGCCTCGCGAGCCCCCTGCCGGCTCTGACTCCCTCTCTGCGGTCTGAGCCCTGCGCTTCACCTTTGCCTTTTAAACAGAAACCAGGCTCTGCTCAGAGCTCCGCAGTGGCTTAAAATACACACCAGCATGGCATGAAATCCACGACCTTCACTCCCATGAGAAGCCAGGAAATGAATAAATGAAACCCAAAGTAATTAGAAAAAAGGGACTAAAAAGGGTAAAGAGTGGAAATCAGTGAAATAGAAAGTAAACACTAAAGAAAATTTAAAAGGCAAGAAATATTTCAAAAGGCTAAAAAATTAATAAACAAGTAGCTAGACAGATGAAGGAAAAAAGACAGAAATTAAAAATTGCCAATTTAGGAATAAAAGAAAGGGCTTCAGTGAGGTAGTGAAGTTGGGAAATGAAGGGGATATTATGAATAAATTAATGCCAATAAATTTTAAACAGATGAAATCACAAATTCTTAAGACAGATAATTTATCAAAACTTACACAATAAGAAACACAAAAACTGATTTAAGAAGAAATACATAATCTAAATGTCCTATGCCTTTTAAGGAAGTTGAATCTGTTATCGAAAAGTTTCCCACAAAGAAAACTCCAGGCCGGGGTATCACCCCTTCTCTCACTGGAGCACTCCCTCCGCTGGCACCCCACTGGTGAATTTAAAAGCTGGCATTACCACATGTCAGGGCTGTCACTGCTATGCCCGTGACACACGGTGTCTTTTCATAGCCAGACAGAGTCAGTGACTGGGCGTCAGAATCCTACGGCAAAGTCGGCCTCCTTGGATCACTCCTGGTATCAGCTGTCACAATCGGTGTCCTTTCCTAGATGGGAAATGCCCATGCAGGAGAGGTACTGGGGGGTTCTCTCAAAATTAACACCGTGGGAAAGTGAAGGAATCAGGATTAGATAGAGGAAAGTCGAACCGGAGGCAGCCGGTTGGGCAAGCCCACCACGGCCCTGGAGCAGCGAGGGCCCTGCAAAGCCATCCCGTACCAGCGCAAGCAGACCACACTCCTGCTCTGACCGGTCGGTCACGGGACGCAGGCCACCCGAGGGAGGAGGCGCAGCCTTGGCCAGGACAGCGTCCTTCGGCAGGAGGCAATGATCCGAGAGGGACTCGAGGAAACGCCTCGGCCACAAGCACTGCACGCACTGCCCGAGTGAGTGCCTCAGTCCTGGCGGGGAGGGTCTGGGGGTCGCAGCTCCTGCACCTCCGCATCCACTGCCATCAACACGCAGAGTCTGCATCTCAGCAACAAACCACGGATTACAAAATACTCAAAAACACCCTTCAGAATAGCACTGGAAAACAAAGTACTCAGGCATAAATTTAGTTTAGCGTGCAAGACCTCTGTCCCCCAACTAGAAAACACTGCAGAGAGAAACTACCGCAGACCTAAGTAAATGGAGAAATATGCCGCATTCAGGGAGAGGACTCAACATTTTTAAGACGCTAATTTTTCTCTAAACTGATTTATATAGCCCCGTGCAATCCCTGTAAAAGCCCTAGTACACCTTTCCGTAAAATTGATAATCTGATTCCAAAATTTATGTGGAAGTGCATAGAATGTAGAGTATCCAAAGCACTCTTTTAAAAAAGGAAAAAAGTTGGGTAGACTTAGTCTATACAACTTCACAATTTACTGTCCTGTAATTATCAAGGCATTATGGTATTGACATAGGACAGATGAAATGATCAATGGAAGAGATCACGGACCACCCAAATATAGACAGCTATTTTTTTTTTTTTACAAAAATGTCAATGTAATTCATTGGGGAATAAATTATTGTTTCCATTCACAGTGCCAAAATAATTAGATATCCAAACTGGTTAAAATAATAATAATAATAATCTCAATCCTTGCTTTGCAACATACACAAAAGTGAATGTGAGATGGGTCATAGACCTAATTGTAAAAGCCAAAACTATAAAACTCCTAGAAGAAAACAGGAGAATAACTTTGTCAACTTGGGAGAAGTAAAGGTCTCCTAAACAGCACCGGAAAGCAATCATGCTAAATTGGACCTCGGGGTTAACAACACCTGCTCCTTCAAAGACATCATTAATAAAATGAAAAGGCAAGTCCCGACTTGTTCAGACACATTCACAGTACACACGTCTGAAAAAAATCCTATACAGAACATATTTTTAAAATCTCCTATAAATCAACCAGGAAAAGACAGCTCACTTTTCGAAAATACGTAAAAACCTTAAATACACATTTTATAAACAGATATGTACAAATGGCCAATAAATACATGCAGTGGCACTCGACACCATCAGTTCAGGGACAGACACATGAACTCTGCAAGGAAATACCATTTCACACCCGCGGGCACAGCTGCCTTTGCGTTGGCAAGCTTGCGGGGCAACCGGAACTCTTACACACCAAAGATGGGAATGTAAAACGGAAAACCACCTGGAAAACTGTTTGGCAGTTTCTAATGACATTGAGAAGACTCACTCACCTTTCACCTGATGATTCAGCTCCGAGATTCCACCCAAGAGAAATGAAAATGTGCGCCCATGACAAAACTCGTTTTATCCATCACCCGACGCTGGAGACAATTCCAATGTTGCTGGGTGAAAGTTTACGTGACAAATGGTACTCGGCCCCACGAAGGCCAGACCTCTGGTACGTGTGGCAGACGGTGCCACCAATAACAAACTGTGCGAGTAAAACCAGGCTCAAGGAGCCCCCTCCGTGTGGTTCCATTTACAAAAAGCAGGCCTGGCTTCTCACGTGGGTGGGGGATTGCTCACGGAGAAGGCTGAGAGAAATCTCGTGCTGACGGAGATGTTCCCTGTTGTGTTCGGGTTGTATGTGTTTGCTAGAACTCACGGAACCTGTGCCTTTTACTGAATGCAAATTATGCCTCAATAAGGTTGATCAAACGTCAGCTTTCCCACCGTCTTGAGGCTCTCACGTGAACCCCCTTTACCTACCCCCAGCCCTCCCTCATTGACCCCCTAAGCGGGCCTGCTGTCTTTCCAGCCCATTGGGAGCACTTGCAGGGGGCTGCCTCTGCCCAGACGGCTCCCCTCCCACACCTCTGCACACAGGCAGCCACCAGAGCAATTCTGAGTCTAGCTATGTGTGTAATTCAAGGCCAGCATTAATCAAAACTAAGACATGGTATTTTCTGGCTGTTGAGGATACACGCTCTAGAGCCTGGGCTCTTATCCTGCTGGACAACTGTGGGTGAGTCACTCAGCTTCTCCCTGCCTCAGCGTCCTCATCTGTGAAATGGGTGTGGTGGTGATATCCACTTCATAGAGAGCTGCTTGAAGGAGCCAATGAGTTAATTGAGTTAATGTGTGTCAGGCACCTTCCGCAGCACCGAGCCCACCCTATGCTCCTGTTCAACGTCCGTTCTTCTATGGGTTGCCATTCTAATTGAACATTAGCAGGATTCAAAGGAACAGTAATGAACTTGGGGTCATGCACGTGAGGTGACCTGGGCTTTAGGCTCAATGCTGCTGGCAGCCAACTGCGTGGCTCAGGAAAGCTACGTGCCTGGGGCTCCTTCTATGTAGTGAGGTGTGGCCCGGATCAGCGCTTCCAAACGGCAGCCCTTCGTGGACTGTCTTTGCCTTATCCATTTAATACATATTTTATTACTTACCAACAGTTTTCCTTAAACCAACTTGCTTTTCTTAACTTGAATGTATGTAGCCTCATCCTACACTATAATAGCAATAAAATTAAGGGTTTGATTTGTTAGAGATCTTTTTCTGATATGCATTTAAAGAGTTGTTTGATTATTAGGGAAAAACACGATAACTCTGTTCAAGGGCTCTCAAACCATTTCATGCACGATGCCTGAGCTGTCCTTGCCTGGCGCTCACGAAGCCCCTGCAAGGGACCCCCAGCTTCCGCTGTGCTGGGAAAGAGAAACCACCCACGAAGCACCACGAGATGCCCTGAGAGGGCCTCACCCATCAAGCCCAGCATCCAGATGGAGTTTGGGAGATGCTTCCAGAAACAGAGAAGAAGAAAACAATCTCTATGAATCTTCTCTTCAGGAAAGTGTTTCCCACCCGGACGGTCTCGTGTCACCCAACATTTCCACCGGGAAAAACGAGCCTCTGGAATCTCAGTGTGGGCCTTGGTGTCACATATTAGCAATAATCACAACCGGTGGCAGGTGAGCAAGCTGAGCAGGTGCGGCATCGCTGCTGCTCTGTCTCTGTTGAACTCCCAGACTTCACCATCTCACAAGCCTAAGCGCAGAAGGATCCCACGACACGACAGGCACAACGCCCCTCCAACGCCCCTCCCAGATCACACGTCCTTGCCCTGAGCATGCACGGCTGTGCCCGGTGCACCGACGCTCTGTGCGGCTCACTAACCCTCAGACATGCTGGAGAGTCAAGAGGAGAAGGACGTGACGTGAGGTCAGGGAAATGGGTGAAGGCGAGACCATTTAGAGTGGGAGCTGGCAAACATTTCCTGTAAAGAGCCAGCAAGTAAATATTGCAGGCTTTGGGGGCCATATGGTCTCTGTCACAGCTACCCAATCTGCCCTTGTGGCACAGGAAAGCAGCCACAGAGAGCATGGAACTGCACAGGCAAGGCTGTGCTCTGGGTAAATCGTATCCACAAAGCAATCTCCCTCCTGGCCAGGCATGGCCTGGTGACTGCCTTGTCCAGCAACCTTGGAGCCTGCAACGGACCTACTTCCTGCAGAAGGACCCGCCTCCTGCCTCCTCACTGCTAGGGGACCTGGTCCCTGATGACCTCGATAAAGGAGAACCTTGCCTGTTTAAGCTGCCGCGAACTCTGACACGTGCAGCTGCCACTGATCCTAGCCAGTGCGACCTGCTTTCTGCCAACCGCGCGAGCTCCCAGGACAGAGGGCTGAGTCTCACTTGTCTCTGTGTCTCTGTGAACCTCATGCCCAGTGCACAATGGAATTTTGTTAGCTCTCAATAAAATACGACATTCTTTTCAATCCTGCAAACAAAAAGTCCGTTTAATTTTTTTTTCCTTTTTTATATTAGCCTTATTGAGAGATAATCCACAAATTCACATACCATAAAGTTCATTTTTCAAGTGTCCAGTTCACCGGTTCTTACTGTCATTGAGCCTCATTATTCACGGGTTCCATATTTGCGAAATCACCTGCTTACTAAAATTAGTTAATTTGTTTTTTACTCTTCTTGGTCCCCCAAATGTGAAACTGGTCCCAGCCTCGGTGAACACTGCTGGGTGCAGGCAGTGGCTGCCTTCTGCAAGGAGATTCAGCCAAAGCAGGGCTGTCAGCAGTTAAAACTGTGCTAGACCCGGTACACCCTGAATCTGATTTCCTCAGCTAGCAAACGGGCACAGATCCCAGCTGGCTCCTCAGAGCCCACTGGCCTGGGGACATGAAGATATTACCAGGGCACGGATGCTGATGAACGGAGGCCCCAGTGCCCACACAGCTTGTCTGAGCAAAAGACAGCCACCCTCCCCCGACTTGGATCTTTGATTTGTAGCTTTTCCAAAGGCAACTGAGGTGTGCAACAGCTGTTTGTGTTGGAAGCGCAGGCAGGAACAGAACGACACCGTCCCAAATGTTTGCTGCCTTCTCTCGTACAATCTGCATCAAAGTGTGGCATTAGCAGAGCTTTTAAAATATGAAACGGTGAGGAGCAGCTGCCAAAAGACACTTCTCTTCACCACCGGTTCCTTGTCGAAAGAAATGTCCTGGAAGATGCCTTCCCCCTTTCCAAAGTCAGGAACGGAGCCCAGGCTCATTGCAGGATCGGGGTTCTCTGCCTGCAACTCCTGCCTGGGAGATTTACCTCCCGCTTCCTGTCAGAGTCCCTGCTTGTGGGCCTGTCTTTCCAAGGAGACCTCTTGCCTGGAAGGGGCATCTGGGGGGCCCAGCCGACCAGGGGGTGCTGTGCTCTGGGTGCACAAGGAGGAGGGGAGAGAAGACAGGCAACAGCTCGTGTGTGCACAGCCGTAGGACTCGGGGACCGGCCCGCCGGAACAGTGAGGAGTGCTGGGGTCTTCCACGCCCCTGCTGCATTCAGCCGCGGGGCTCAGCAATGGCTACAGGTCCCGGGGGAGTTCAGGGCAGCAGGGGTGGGGGCTCAGCATGTGGGCAGCTCAGAGGCCGTCTTCCAGCGACATGAAACTGTTTAGGTACTAGGAGTTAGTGTAAACATGGCCAAGAAGCAGGGATCGGGTGAGGGTGGGAACACAGGACAGAGACCCACCGGGGCATCTGTTCTGCTCCAGCTTGCTGTCCGTCCAGGAGGGCACACTGCTGGCTGGAGCCTGGTGTCATGGGCATTTCTAGGAGTGTCCAGCAGGCCCCAGAGGCTGTGGACTGAGCCTGTGTTTCGGGCCACAGTGAACTCCCTGGGACGACCAGGGACCCACACCAGGCTGGTAGAGTCCTGGTCTGACCTCGCACACAGGTCCTGGAAGAGAAAATGCTGCCTGTCTTCTGAGGTCCTGGACCGAGGCAGCAGCAGGCGGGGGTGCTCTATGGACAGGCCTTGCTCGTGGAGGAGGGTCCCACACAGCCCTGGTGGCTTTGACTCTCTGGGGTACCTTCCATGTCTTTCAGGAAGGTTCATCAGGGGCTGACCCATGTACATGGTCTCTGTGGTTCTGATGCAGAGCTGAGTGCACCTGTCACCTGGCTTCTCCAGCTCTGGGGACTGACACCTGTTCTAGGCCCAGGCACCTGGAGCACTATAGTCCCTTTGGTTCAAAGGAACTTTTACTGGGAGTAAATCCCAGAAAGAAGGTTAGCTATCTTTCATGCTGCCCGCTGCTCTGGATGAAGTCAGCCTGTTGCACCAGGGGGTCGTCTTTGTCACCCCAAGAAGAGAGCCGGAGTGGGGACGACACCACCCGATAGGAAAGAGAGCTCAGAGACAGAGTGAGTGACATCTCTGAGCCCGCGGTGCAGCCAGAGCAGAAGCTTTTCGGTTTAGACTTTTCAGTTTTGTGAGCCTACAAATTCCTGTAACTCCTCGTCACCACTGTCACTCGTGTCACTCGACACTGAAAGAGTCCTGTCTGGTTCAATCACCGAGAACACTGACACCTTCGGGCCTGGCTGTCCTACGGGTTTGTACTAAACGGTGTCGCCTGCCGGCCTGCCAGCTCTCTGCCCAGCAGAGGCGAGGACATGAATTTCAGTGGTCTGGGCACGGCCTGCCCAGGAACACAAGCGGGTCAGCACAGCGGCAGCCCTAGAGGAAAGTGCCCAAGACCACGGCAGGCGGGCAGCACCCAGGGCAGGGGGACAGCACCCAGGGGAGGCGGGCAGCACCCAGGGCAGGCGGGCAGCACCCAGGGCAGGCGGGCAGCATGCCCCTGTTGTTCCCAGCTCATTGGGATGGGCTCTGCGGCTCGCTCCAGGGACTGGACGTGGGTACGAGGGGAGGCGAAAACAGCTGCTACACTAACGGCCACCAAATGACACTTGATTGCCTACTTATGTGCCCTTCTCCAGCTATTTCCGATGACCATCTGGGAACCCAGCAACAATCAGACATTGTTTAGCCAGATCCTGCCAGAAATCAAGCGCCTCCATCACGTTATAAACAACCCGGGCTGGGTCTAGAAAACACAGACTCTGTGCAGATGCTGCGCGGGCGGGTGCAGCGTGGTCAGACGCTCTGAGTGCTGACGGAGCTGATCTTGGCAGGAAGGAGTGGAAATTCTGCACCAAACCAACCCTTCCTTCTGCCGCTGTCTCGTCATCTGGGTCCGCCTGGCACTCTGCTTCCCATGAAATGTCACCCGAGAACACCATAGGAAAGCAACAGTGGGTTTTATGCATTTTCTGGGAGCGTTGTCTGAATCAGTGGTGAACTGACAAGAGCTACCAGGCCTCATTTTTGAAGGAAGAGAATCGCCCAGGAGAACCAAACAGGGGTGTTGGGTGTTTTCCCCTTAAACGATTATACCGAGGTATATTTTACGTCTCATACACTTGCCCATTTCCAGTTTGCAAGTCAATGATTTTTAGTAACTTTGCCAAGTGGTGCAGCCATCGCCATAAACCAGCTTCAGCCGGTTTCTTCTCCCCCGTAAGACCCCTCACACCTGTGCGCAGTTCCCCCCTCCCACCTCCAGCCCTCTAACCTACTTTCTATCTCTATAAATTTGCCTTTTTAAGACATTTCCTATAAACAGAATCACATAGTAGGTGGTCTTTTGTGCTTTAGCATGTTTCCAAGGTCCATCCACGTTGTAGCGTGTGTCAGGGCTTTGCTCCTTCTTACGGCAGAAGAACATTCCAAGTATGGATTTAGAGCATTTGGCGACCCACTCGCCAGCTGACAGACGTCTGAACTGTGTCCAGTGCGCGGCTACCGCAGATTTGTGAACAAGTCTGTGCGGCCACGTGCTCTTGTTTCTCTTGGATAGATACCAAGGAGTGAACCGCTGGGCCATAGAAACCAGGGTTGCTCTGCGGCAGCAAAACACTGGAATCTAAGGTCGTCAGATTCACCAGCGGTTGCCGCAGGGCACAGGATTGGTGTCGGGGTCCTGCCTTGGCCACTTTTGAGTGAGTGTCAGCTCCTGTAGGTCCTTTAAGCCTTCAGAACCCGCGTCCTCCTCTGTAAAGTGGGGGTAATGCCAAGCCCAGCGGTCATGATACTCCTCCCAGTAAGCACTCTCGGAAGGCAGCCAGCCCCCTTCTGTGGTCTCAGCGGGCTTGTGTTCCTGTTGTGCTCGTCCCTGGCTGGGAGACCCTGTGTCTGGGGAAATGCCCCGCAATCACTTGCTGCCCGCCCTGGGCACCTGTGTGCACGCCAGGCCGTGTGACATGTGCCACCCCAGCCAGCTTCCACACACGCCTCCTCTGACCAAGGCAGCTGCGGCCTGAGGTTCTCCCTGGTCCTGCACCAGGAGCTGTTGCGTCGGCCGTCACGCTGCTGCCGTTGTCCCTGCATGCCCTTGTTGTGCTCACATCCGTCTTGTGTTGTATATGACGCATTAAAAAGGAATCCTGATTCTCTTTCCAGCTGTTTTTCCTGCTGTCCTTCCGCCTTTTTCCAGAGAATACCTGACTTTCTATTTTTATGTGAAAGTAACTGAAGTTCAACCTCTATCTAGTGTCAAAAACCATACTTCACAAAAAAAATAAATACTCTTAGACCCTTAAAGTTAACTTCCCAACGTACTTGGATGGAACCGACCTACAAACAGCAGGAACAAGCAATCGATGAATGGGAATGTTGAATTTAGAAGCTTGAAACCCTGAATTCTTAGATACACACACAAAAAAGGGGGTTTTAGTCTGGAATAAATCGAAAGCTATTCAGATAACAAACAAAATCTGTCCCTGAGCTCGTGCTGTTCTGAACGTTACTTTCACATTTTATTCTACAATGACCCTATGAGATAAGTACCATAATTATCCCCATTTTACAGATGAGGAAACCAAGGCCTGGAGACTGAAGAATTTGCCCAGAGTCACACAGCAACACAGCAGAGAAACCCACCATGAGCATCACTCCACCCCAGGTAGTGCATAGATGCTGTGCATCTTTCCACCACCCGGAGTCCTGTGAACACTCCAAAAATCCGCAGCCAGATCTCGCTCCCCACCAAACGCGAATGGTGCTCTTTTACCAGAAAGCTGTTTCTTTTACAACAGTTTTTCACTTGGGTTCTTTTCTCATCTTGATTAAAAACACACATATGAAAGAAATAGCACACTGGATAGACCAGACCTCACCACACAATGCATGTGTATTCACTCAGAAAAAACAATTTCACACGTAAATTAATTTCAGAAAGCTTAAAGCGTAGCTGGTAACTCCAGCTTTGATCTGAATCACATGCCATTTCCTGGGCCTTTCTTCCCTCGAATTGATCATAGCCGCCGGCGTTTACCAAGAGGTTTCCGTGTGCCAGGCACTACTTTACGTTTCCTGTCTCTCGTATCAGCCCTAGGAAATCGATGCTGCCATGAGCACCCCCTTATGTAAAGAGGAAAATTGAACATTGATAAGCTAAAAACCTAGCCCCAAATCACACAGCTGCTCAGTGAGCAGCTGGGTGTGAACCGGCCACTCCGTCAACCGCCCAACCGCTCCGCAGGGGCCTGTCGCCTCTCGCCAGCGCTCATTCACTCAGCACCTACTTCTCAGTCTCCCGCCAGAGCTGGGCACCACGCCAGGGCATACGCCCACCAGACCACACCAACCCAAGTCCCTTGGGAGAGGTGAGCAGGGAAGACAAATGATGTAAACTTCATCACAACACCACGCAATGACCGTCACCAGAGGGGAGACCCCGGTGCTGTGAGAATCCGCGCTGGGAGTCGCAGGAGACCCACCTAAGAGAGAGTCTTCAGCTGACAGCTGCTGTCAGAGAGGCTGGGTGGTCCCAGGGCAGATGCGTGTCCTGGGAAGGTGGCGTGGCTGTCTTGTAGGAGAGGAATGGGAGGGGAGCGAGGGTACAAAGACGCAGGCTGGGAGGCAGCTGTGCCCTGGCGAGGGGGATGGGGGCATGGGTGAGGGGATGGTGCAATTCAAGGAGATCTGGGAGGACTTGGGGACACGGTGGGTAATGAGGACAGCATGGGGAAAACTGGGCTTCAAAGACTTGGAACTTGCGAACCTACCTATTCTATCTCCAATTATGCTGAAGCTTAATTTCCACTCTCTCGGACTCCCAGCCGGTCTTCCAAACCCAAGCTATAGTCCAAGATCCTGGGATCGCTCCCCACTGACCCCCTAAGTCCACCCTCCTTAATGTGGCTCACGCTTGCTGTCTGTCCACCCGTCCATTCGTCCTTCCCCAGCACAAACAAATCAACCACATGAACCGTGCACACTGTCATTAGCAGCAAGAGCTGAGAGCGAAGGCCCCCAGGGCTGTGTCAGCAGGTGCAGTAGAGGTAGGTGTTGCCCGCGGTCTCCCTCCTCGTACCCTGGCCCTGGAGAGACTCGGCTCCATCCCCCACGAGCTTGGTGCTTTTCTCCTTGGTGGTTTCCCCAGGGCAGGGCCCCTGAGGCCGCCACTGCTCTCCCTGGCTCGGAGCTCTTTGGCCTTCAGCCTGAAATCCCAGCGTGACTCTGCACCGTCGACCACCCCTCCTACGTAGGAGTGCTGCAATCCAACGTCTGAGACGGTGTCTTGGGCTAGGAACAGCATTCCTCTGAAACTCAGTCTTCTTATCTATAAAATGGGGGGGGAATTAATAGGAAATACCTCTCTGGGTTGCTGTGGTAACGACTAAGTGGGATAGCAAACATCAACCGCTCGGCCCAGAGCAAGTGCTCAAAAGCCGTTAGTCCTCATCGTTTGTTACTAATCTACCCATCTGTCAAGCACAGTTGGAGCTGAGTCTTCAAAGGCGTGTTTCCCCTGTAAGCCAGGTGAGACCCCAAGTGGCAGGTGCAATCCAGGATCTGGTCCGTAGCAGAGGCTGTTGTAGCCCGAGACAGAGTACCTGGGCTCCGGAAGCAGAAACCAGGCAGTGTCCTGCCAGGAGGTGAGCCGTCGTCAAGGAGTGTGGGCGCTGACGGACGCCGTGTGGCCTGGCTCCGTCGTGGCCTCCCAACACAGGCTCCTGATTTACCAAAGAAAAATGAAACACTTCGAATCTGTGGAGGGAGAGGAACTTGACTCTAATTACACTTTCTTGTCTTCAGCTGGGGCTGTGGCCTCCTGTAGTGACGGCCAGAACTCCTGAGAAAGTGGCAGTTGTTCCATCTGAACTCTGCCCAACTTGTCACGTGGCAGAGTGCGGGGAGGGGTTGGCACCCCTGTGTCATCAGTGCAGGACCAAGCAGGGGCTCCCGCTCCCAGAGCTCTCAGATGACCAGAGCGGCATCGGCCTGATTATGGGCAAGGCTGTGGGAAGGGCGGATGCGAGAGAAACCAAGCAGAAGTAACAAAGGCCACTCCACGGCCGGGGCAGTGCCCACCAGGAACTCTCCCAGGACAGCCCTGCACGGTGTGCGTCCGCGTGCAATAAGCACATTCTTCCACGCTACAGTCGGCACTCAGATTGACGTTAGCAAGATGCAATATCGTTCCCTCCATAAACTTCACAGACTCCTGGGGACACTTTGTAATTCACCCCCACGCACACCCACCCTGCCTTCCCTTCACCCACCCAGGCATTCATTAAACAGGGAGTCGTGGGAGCCTGCTATGTGCCCACCTCTGCAAGGAGAGGCAGGTAAAACAGTAAAGGTAAAACAGATCCCAATCCTGCCCTCACAGAGCCAACGATCTGGGTGGGAAAGAAAGACACGAATCTGAGAAGCACAAAAGCACAGTGGCTATGACAGAGCCACCAAGCAGAGGGTGGGGAGCCCCGAGGACGTCAAAAGAGTTGATGAGGAGAGCTTCCTGGAGAAAGTGGCATTTCAGCTGAGATTTGAGGAATTGGTAGTCGGGGACCAGATGAAGAAAAGATGAGAGAACGTTCCTAGTGGAGAGAACAGCTTAAGAGAAAACAAAGGGGCAACAAAGGCTGTGGCTGGAAAGTGAACACCCTGTGGGACGATGCCCCGCAGCCCACTCGCCTTCCTGGTGCTCCCTCACTGCTCTCCGCTCACCCAGCTAATTGTGTTGGGACTTCGCCCCTAGCTAGCAAAGTCCCCTTGCCTGTGATCTTGCCATGGATGCCCAGGAGACAGCTCGGACGTACGTGGGTGCGTCTCCACGTGTATAGTTCGGTTGGTCTGTTCTGTTGCTGTGCACAGACTACACAACCAGATAATCAAAAGCAAGACCCTGGTCTCGGCTCCAGAAAACCTGAGATGATTGGGAGCTGCCGCAGGGCACAGATTGCATCAAGAATCTATGATTCCAGAAAAGATAAAACATTAGGTTTCTCCTTCACTACCGAACAGTGATAAGGGATTGCTCTGACTTGTGTGAACCCAGGATCACAGTGAGTCCTTGAAGATGAGCGTGAGACCCCACATTGCTATAAGATAGCATCCAGCTGTAAGAGGATTTAAAATATCCCACATTATAAGGGTCAGGTTTATTGTCAGCTTTCCCAGTTATCCCGGGTTCTGAGGAGACAGGAAAATATAACTGCAATTAGTTGTTAGTTAATCAGTTATGATGAGCTAGGAAATACATTAAGGATTTTATACATACTAATTTATATAGTTCATAAAACAACCTCATGAGGTAGAAACTCTTTTTATACCCACTTGACAGACGAGAAAACTGAGGCTCAGAGAAGTCACGTGTCCATGAGTCAATTGATGAGAAAGTGGTGGGACTTGAAGACAGGAGCTCTGCTCCCCGGCATCTCCCGTCCTCCAAGCCCTGAGCCCACTGCAGTCACCTCGGGGACCGAGTCTCAGGTTGACTCATTCATTCAGGTGTTCACTCATTGCTTCCACAAATTTTTACTGTGCTCCTAGGATGCTCCAGGTGCTAAAGTCAACAAGCCTGCTGTGGACCGAGTACTTATGTGCCCACAAAACTCCTCTGCTGAAATCCTCACCCCCCAAAGTGATGGTTTCAGGGGGTGGGGCCTTTGGGAGGTGATCGGATCACGAGGGTGGAGCCCTCATGCCTAGGGTTAGTGCCCTTGCAAAAGAAGCCCAGAGAGGTCACTCGGCCTTTCCACCGTGGGAGGGCACGAGAAAACGGTTATCTGTGACATGGGAAGGGAACCTCACCAGACAGCAAATTTCCCAGCACCTTGACCTCAGGCTTCCCAGCCACTTGAACTGTGAGAAATAAATTTCTGCTGTTTATAAGCCGCCCAGCTTATGATGTTCTGTTACAGCAGCCCGAATGGACTAAGACACACCTGACAAAATTTCCTGTCCTCTTGGAACGCCTGGTCTCATGGGAGTTGACAAGAAACCAAATAAGCAAGTGAAATACACGGTGCACAGAAATAAACCACACACAGAGAACCTGAGCAAGGAGTCGGTGAGCAGTTCCGAGTGGGAAGGGCAGGCCTCGCCATGGAGGTGAGAGTGCATTAGATGTGATTTTTTTCCCCTATACCAGATAATTTCAAACAAGATTTATAATTGGGCTACTGGGGAGGGCAATGTATCAAAAATGCTAAACAGTCCTTCAAGTGTTTCTTGAGCGTCTGCTGTGCAGCAAAGCAAGATGCCCATGTCCCAGGCCTCCCTTCTGGTGCAGAGCCCCGCAGCGAGCAGCAGACAGATAACTGGTAAGTAGACCCTTGGGACACTCCGAGGACAGGAAGGTAGTGCAGGAAGAACTGAACGTGGTGGATTGGTTGGGGGGGGCGGGGGGCGGCAGCAGGTGGAAATGTTTTAAGGGGTGTGCAAGGCCTCTTTTAGAAGACAATAGCTGAGCCAAGGCAAAGAAGGAAGAGGGGCATGTGGACATCAGGGGAAGGTCTCGAAGGGGGCTTGTGCCTGGTGTGTTGGTGGAGTGATGGGAGCCAGTGAGATTGGGTCACAGCAAGGGGGCAGGCGGAGCAGAGAGGAGGTCGGAGCTGGAGCCATATCTGTTCGGCAAACACGCCAGGTGATGGAACCTGCCCACTAACCTCTAGAGAGTGCTCCAAGTGTACCAGGGACCGTCATCTTAAAAGTTGAGTAATTATTGGACCCATTTGACAGTTGAGGAAATCGAGACTTGGGTTAAAAGTGAACTGTCCAAGGTTCCCCAGAATACGGCCAAGGCTGAGCAGAAATAAAGCTCCCCCAGTCACTCGGTGGATGCCCTGAATGCTCGCAGACTGCATCCTTGGGCACCCAGGAGACAGCAGGGAGCAGAGGCCAGATGGTCCTTCCCAGGGCTCCCAGAGCAGCTGAGGAGGCAGCCCGGGGTGTGATGGGGCACCAGGACATCAGCCCCCGGGGCCCAGGCAGCTGGCTGGAGAACCAGTGGGAGGACACGGCGCAGACAGGCTGGGCTGGGTTTGCTTCTTCCTTCCCCACGGGAAGTGCCTGCACCTGCCCCAAGGAGGACATTCCCACGGATACCTGGACTCCCCACCCGGGCAGGGGGCAGGGAGAGAGGAGGCGAGGACAGGGCCCTGACGAGGGGCCAGCCTGTTAGGCCACTGCTGCTAGAGGAGCTTTATCTCTAAAATATAGTGTTCCCGTGCGAAGGTACACATTTTCAGATCTATTAAATTGCTTTGCATGAAAGTGTGCTTTCCTGATACCATAGCAACTGTGCTTCCTAATCTGATTTAAATTTTCTGCCTGGTGCTGCAAAAGCTAACGCCACACTTTCTGAAGTCAGCAGCTATGCCATGCACATGATGGACAATTTTTAGGAAAAAAAAGTCATATCTTAGGCTAAAAACCACCAGCACCACCCCCACCCCTCAGTGGCTGCTCTGTGCCAAGGCTGCAGAGTGGTGCCAGCTTCTTCCCCACCTCCCGGCCGGGCGGTTCTCATCAGTGTGTTGACCCCCTCTGGGCCTCAGTTTCTTCATCTGGAAATCAGAGATTATAATATTCCCACCTCACGGGGCTGCTGAAAGGATTAAGCGACATAAAGCACACAGAGAGTTTAGTTCTGCATCTGACATCTGTGAGGTGCTAAGTGCACAGTAACTCGGGATCCTGTCGCACACAACCCCTCTCCTTTACTAATAGTGGTAATAATTGACTTCTGGCAACATTTCAGCCTGGATCTGAAATCTATTACTCTCTGTAGCTGCTGCAATGCGACTTTCCATTTCCCGCTTGTCTTCTCCACTGGAACATTCCGAGGGGGAGCTCAGCAGCTAGCAGAGGAAGGATGAAAGGCAAGACTGCCTTCCCAGATCACGCTGTGCTGTTTCCGTGTGTCGGGAAACAGCAGAATCCACCCCATGGATGGTCCAGCTTCCTTTCAACAACACCGTGCTCAGTACTGAGGCCCCGGGAGGCGCGCGCTGCGGTCTTCACTCCCGGGGAGCTGCAGCCCAGCCTCGGGCGCGGCAACACGTAAGCAAAATGCAGCATCATTCCTAAGAGGACCGGGGAGGTGGCAGGAACCCTGGCCCCATCTGACAGCTGACAGCCAGGTCCTTAGACTCAGAAAGGACAAGCACCTTAGTGCCACACAGCCACACGGGGCTGGACTCCATCCCAGTCCTGGGTTGGGGGAGTCCACTGACGAGGGCAGAGAGGAAGGGATTCCTGCATCCACACACGCAGGGTTTGTTAACTGATTCACAGTGGGGCATAGTAAAATGCATATTCCAGGTATCACGCCAGAGTTACAAATTCGGTGGGCTCCGCACAGGGCCCTGGAGTCAGCGTTTGTGTCCTCACCCCGTGACTCTCACGCAGATGTCTGGATGAGCACACCAAACATCCGTCTTAGTCAGCTGGCACAGTGCACCTGCAGAGCTAGCGCCACACGGATATCACCAAGGTTTACCACTTGTCACGTATGCAGCTGAGGTCTCAGCCACACCTGGCCTGCTTGAGCCACTGCTGGGGTGTCTAAGGAATCCTGCACCAGAATGTATGAGCAGAAAGTTGGGGTGGTTCTGGGCATCAAGCCCCAAAGCCCCACAGGTGCCTTGGGCCCACCCTTGAAACTTCTTCCCTCAAGGCCCTGGCCCTCTGGGCCGGTGACTGGTGCAGCAGCCCCAGAGAGCCCTGAAATGCCTTCAAAGTCATTTTCCCATTGTCTTTGTTGAATAGCATCTGTCTTCCTTCCCGCCATACTAATCTCCTTAATAAGTAGGTTAGTATTCAGGGTGTTGCTTGGCCACACCCTTGGTTTTCTCTCCCAAACACACTTTTTTTATTCTTCACATAGCCAGGCTGAGAATTTTCCAAATCTTTAAGTTCTGCTCCCCTTTTAATTATAAATTCCATCTTCAATTCTCACATCTTACTATGAGCAGTCAAGGGAAGCCATGTGGCACCCTCAACACTTTGCTTAGAGATTCTTTTGCCACTTATCCTTGCCAATCATTCTTAAGTTCCACCTTCCATGGGGCCCAGGACACGGAGACAATTCAGGCAAGTTCTTTGCTACTTTATGACAGGGACGGGCTCTCCTCCAGTTTCCAATACCTTGTCTTCATCTCTGTCTGAGACCTCGTCAGAATGGCTTTTGCCGTCCACGTTTCTACGAACATTCTGTTCACAAATACTTAGGTCACCTCCAAGAAGACAAAGTCTCTCTCTACAGCTCTCTTCTTCTGCGGCCTCACCACAGTCACCGGTAACCCTCTGTTCGTGGCAATACAGGCTTTTCATAGCATTGCTTCAAAGCTGTTCCAGCCTCTACCCATTTCCCAGTCCCAAAGCTGTTTCCACGTTTTCAGGTATTTGCTGTAGCAACACCCCACTTCTAGCTGTCAGTCTGCTCCTGCTGCTCGAACAAAACACCTGAGACTGAGAAATTTACAAACAGCGTAATTGTGTTGCTCACAGCTGTGGAGGCTGGAATTTCAAGACCAAGACGCCGGCAGGGTGGTGTCTGAAAAGGGCTTGTTTCTGCCTCCAGGTTGCTGCCATGTCCTCCCAGGGTGAAAAAAAAGGCAGAGCCCGCCGGGGCCTCGTTCACGTGGTCACCAATCTCATTCCCGAGGGTGGGGCCTCATCACCTCCCAGAGGCCCCACCTTCTATTAATAACATTATCACCTTGGTAGTTAGGTTTCAACCTATGATTTTGGAGGGACACCAACATTCAGACCACAGCAACATCTGTAGAGACAAGATGCTGTTACACTTATTTTAGAAAATGTCCTTTAGTTTTGAGGTATTTAGAGGCAAAATGTCATGGTGTTTGTAATATATGTACATCAATGTATGTCAGAAGGCAAAAACAAGCAAAGTAAAGATAGGGACGTGTTAATGATCATTTGGGGAGTTCCATGAGGCAGTTCATGAGGCTATTCTCTCTGCTTTTCTGTATGTTTGAAATTTTTCATAATATGGAGGGTTTTTTAATGCAATGATAAGTTAACGATCGAAGAAACGCTGAAATTCCTCTAGTTCTTGCCAGCCTGCAACTCCAGCCAGAAAATCTGGGGCATTTAAATATTGGTGTTCACCTTGTTTTATACATGAAGAAAATTCAGATTCTAAAAGTCTTCCTTTTTCTAAACTTGAGCAGCTGCAGAATGATTTGCTTTTCCTTCCCTTTCTTCCTTTTTTTCTGGCTGACACAGTGGATCGTGTCATCGCTGGGGGACTGAGCCTCGTAATGAGACATGACTGATGCAGCTCGACATCACACGCCCCGATGTGGTTCTGCAGCGAACTCTGAGGTTTTTTTCTTCCTTCCCATGCTATAAGCTGTGGTTCCATCACCTCAGGAGAATGTGAAAGGAGGAGAACAGCTTTCCCTAACTGGCATGAAAGACGCAAAATCCCTGCAGTGGCCGCTCCCCCCTCTTCCCACACCACACACGCTACAGGGGACTCTCGGCATGAGGTTTGGAGCACAGAGCGCTCGTGACCACAGGGTCCAGGGTGGCAGAGGGAGGCACAGATGGCAGATCTCCCAGACTGTCCTGCGCCTCCTCTGCTGATCACACACAGGGTGATTCAGCCTCTTTGGAAAGTTCTCCAAAAATGGAAAGAAAACAAAATGAAGTACGAGTCCAATTAATTTACATGTCTTAAGGTCAGAAGACTTAAGGCACACGTGGGGAGGTGCAGGAATGAGATGGGCGGGCTCCAGGCAGCCGGGACCCAAACCCACATGACCTTGAATAAGTTCCTTTATATCCTTAAACCTCAGTTCCCTCATGTGTGAAATGGGGGGATGCTAATTTTAGGGCTACTTTGGGGAAGACTGAGAAAATTCACGTAAAGCATTAGCCTGGTGTATAATTAGTGTCTGATAAACACATTAATTACTTTTGTATATTCATGCACACGCGCATACAGAATCCCAAATATTGAAGCACCTTCAGACTTCCCTCTCCACTGTACACGTCTTCGGGTAATGCAATACCCTCTGCAGAAATCCAGAGAACCACTCGAGCCACTCGGCACCAGATGAAATGAAGAGCGTGTCCACGGAGACTGAGAGCTGGGATCTCAGTGCTGAGAGGGACCTTCCGAACACAAGATGCCATCCCATCCTCCCCACACACTCCATGTCTTATAAGCTTCCTCAGCTTCCCCTGCCCTTAGCATAAACCCAGCCCTCACCTGCCAGGCCCGGTGGGATCGGGCCCTGCCCACCTCCATCCGGCCCCTTCACTGTGTCCAGCTACACTGGTCTCCTGTTCCTCCAGCAGGCCCGGGAGGGCAGGCTCTGTGCTGCCGGCCCCTGCTGGGAGGGCTGCCTGCCTCCCCCCTGCCCCTGCCAGGAGCCCAGGGACAAGGCTCCCTCTCTGCCCACAGGTCGCCTCCTCTGCAAGCTCTTCCCAGACCACCCCTCCGGAAGTAACCCAAGGAGATAATCACATCATCCTTTGCACTTTCCACACCTGTCCTCACACAGCATTTGTTTGCCTGCTAGATGTCTTGTTAGAGATGCCACCAGGCCACCAGCTCCCTGATCTGAGAGAGGGGTGACTTTGCTCATCACCTCCCCCAGTGCACAGGCATCTCCCACACATGTGGAGGGGCAAGGGATCAGTGACAACTTCGCTCAGGTTGATCTGAGGCCGAGGAGGTGAGCCCGACAGAGAGGACCTGTGCCCAGAGCTCCCAGAGGCCTGCGGTGGGGGGAGGCTCGGCCGCCTGACTCTCCCCAGTGCTGCTCCGGCCCTGCCAGTCTGCAGGAATGAGGCCAGTGAGGCCTCCTCCAGCCTGGGAGACTTCCAGGGGTCACCTCAAGAGCAAAGTTGGCCACTTGCTGTGTCACTTTAGCAGAGGGTGCAGGACATGGTCCTGTCCTAAGACGTCCCCCTGCTGGCCTGTCCTGGTCTTGGATTCCGCCATCGGACGTGCATCTCTGAGAAGGAAAACCTGTACACGAGTCAGGACACTCTCCGTGGTGGTGACAGAGACCACACTCGAACCACAAGACAAAGGGAGATCGCTGCTCAGAGCCCAGAGAGTGCTGGGGTGTGTGCCCTGCCATGCTCCAGCCCTGTCTGCCACACCACCTGTCTGTCCCTGGTCTCCTTCTCAGGTTCCCGAGTATGTGGCTTCGGCAAGACAGCTGCAGCAGGTCTGGCCCTCGTAGCTTGGCATGCCTCCGGGAGGCTGGTGAAAGTCCCCAGGGGGTGGTTAATCAGGGTCCCATCTTCAACCCAAACCCACAGCTTGGTGTTCTCCTTGGCCAAGGCCAGGTCGTGTGACTCCCCCGGGATCGGCTCAGATCCGCCCCAGTGCAACCTCCTCGAAGGGCGGGGCTGGAGTGCCCTCCCTGAGACAGCCGGGTGCTCTCCGAGAGGACAGCAGGGTGCTGCCGGCATGGCCCCACAACAGACTTCCACCACATAGCGTGGCTTCCAAAAGACTGTGAGACGATTTACATCTCCTGGGTTTTGTGTATTCACAAACCTGGGGGACGTTTCTCCTGTGGGTGGCAGTAATCTCTCCCAGAGGAAGGAGCTACGTTAGGGTGAGGGCACCCCCTCAAGTCCAACTCTACGGCCGGAGCAGAGGAACCTGTGTTCTCAACCTTCCCTGCAATCGCACTCCCCCCACCACCCCGTGTGCAAGGAGAGGTGGGTTTCACCTGTGTGGCTGCAAGTCACGTGAAAACACCTGCTAGGCAAAACTACCCTTGACAACCACTCAACAGTTCATAACGCACAACTTGTACAGGCCCCGTGCGGAGATTCCACGCATGCGAGGTTGTAAGAACCACTCGCCTGGCTC